>CM022667.1:20658409-20685909 GCA_012295275.1 Chrysomallon squamiferum | reverse complement strand
TCAGATTGGGTTACTCATTTTATATCAAACAATGAAAATATTTTCTTTTCTTTGAAATCACTTACTTATAACTGTATTTATTTGTTTTAAAATATTAACAAAAGGTTATCTATATTACGTTTCTGCCTAATTTTGGATGGAAACCTCGGTGAGATTTCATGAAAAAATTTGTTTGATTTTTGTAAAAATAATCTTAATGAACATTCAGTTTACTTTTAATAATGTTAGCTTTCGTGTTTCGTTTGTGAAAAAATGCATTCCATTTGCGTTGCATTGTTATTATTATTATTATTATTATTATGTATACATGTTTGCTTACATAATACTGATAATGGTACTTCTACTATTACCATTATTACTACTACTACTACTACTACTTATTATTATTATTATTATTATTATTATTATTATTATTATTATTATTATTATTATTATTATTATTATTATTAATATTATGAAACATAAATAAAATGTGTTTTACAGAAATTGTGATCTATATATAAATGTAAAATAATTACATATATAGAGGTTATAAATAGTTATATAAATCTTCATTTTTTAAAATAATATCTTAATAATTACATTGATTTATCAAATAATTTATGGAAAATCATTTGATTTTTGATTTTCGGAAATTAATGATTTTCAGTAAATTATTTGATAAATCAGTGTAATTTTTTTTAAATATTATTTTAAAATATGAAGATTTATGTAACCATTTATAACCTCTGTTGTTTCTAAAACAATTACTAACCTACCTAAGACGCTCATTGTAAATAGATAAATTAATTAATAATGCACTGAATCACTGCAGCATCTTTCTGTCGCTAACGTTTATTAAATAAATTACTGTCAGAAATAAGACACAATATTTCGCGAACTTAACACACACACACCAAGCGGTTGTTTCACAGGACAACGTCACGAGAGTGAAACAGTTTCAAATAAGTGGACCAATGTCAGTCTTTATCGTGCTATGAAAAATACCAAACAAATCTGGCGAAGCCGACGCCATTTCGCGAAACGGGTAATCTTATCCTAATCTTGTACGCGTCTGACAGGGGGCGCTGTAAAACAGTTTATTATTGTGACGTCTGGAAGGTAATCGTAGGCTGAACAACACCCAGCTCATTTTTTGGCGCTATTATCATGATTTTAGCAGACTGAGGAGACGAAAGACGCCATGGGCGTGCAATTTGACCAAACTGACATCACACAGAGTCGAGCAATCGACAAGTAACTTCACGTCTTTTATGGCGGCTTATCTCACATACGAATGTTCCAGTTCGTGATCGCCAAACTGGAAACTGTTTAGCAGCAGATCAATATTATTCTTCGGACGAAAATGTCTAAATGTTGTATTTTGCTCAATTTTAGTTTATCTCTGTTAATAATAAACATAAATAATTTTTTTTTTTTTTTTTTTTTTAAAGTATCATTTTAAATGGACGTAAATGAAAAGGAGAATATTATAAAGCATGTGAAGTCAGTCAAAAAAAAAAATAAAAAATAAAAGAAAATAAATTAAAGAAAACAAACAAATAATAAACAACCTCTTTAGAAATGTGTTATGCAGTCAATATCCATTTTGTACAGAACATTTTATATCGCATTTTCTGTTACATTTGAGATATTTTATCCTTCTCTTCAGGGACTTTGGATCTCCTCTTTGTTTATTTTTTATGATTATCTCTATTGAAATACGTCTAAAATAAATTGTGTTATAAAAAGCCTTTGTTTGTAAAGTGATATTTTAATTTTTTTTAGAGTATTTATTACTGTATCAGGTAATTTCAGTATTTATTTATTTAACTTTTTAAAGAAAATTCACCGAATAATATACAGATGAGTTCATCGTTATTTGATCTGTGGTCTATAAAACATAAAGATTAATGACTGTGGTATTAACAACAAATGTCGAGTGAAGTAAGTGAATATTTGAGACAAACAATAAGTTGAAGATACTAATATAAAAAAAAGGAAAGAAATGAAAAATAAATAAATAACTCAGAAAATAAATAAATAAATAAATGAATAAGAAAATAAATAAATAAACAAATAAGAAAATAAATAAATAAATAAATAAATAAATAAGAAAAAAATAAATAAATAAATAATATAAATTAATAATTTACGCTGGGATCTGTTGACGGTTTTTTCCACTAACCGCATCTGTGTGTTTCTGTTTCTGAGTGAAGGAAACATCAGTTCTGACAGGAAAAGATGTGATATTAGCACATAATAACTGTCTACCCACTATCACCCAGCACTGCCAATCAGCCTGTCCTGCTAGCACGTGCATGCGATTGCTCGGTTCCCACCACACATGGGTAGCCACGTGACCAATTACAGCGTGAACATGTGGTAGCGACAATTCTGACTTCTACAGACAACATAATAATATGGTCTGATACACATCAGTATTCTGTAAACCTTTTTTATTTTTTTTTTTTTTTTTTTTTATATATTTTTTTATTATAAACATTTTGAATTTACTACCTAAGCTATAAAACAATATTTTAAAATAATTTACTTACAGATCTAAAGAGCGATTCTAGATGACATCAGCTGTATTACGTCAGTTTGTCAATTCATATTCTTAGATCTGTGTACACTATTGAATTTATTAAGATAAATTAAATTAATAATATAGAATATATTACAGGAGAAGAATTTTTTCAAAAATAACATTAAATTTGTCAACTTTTAGTAATAAATTTTAACTTAAGAGTTGGTAAACGTCTGAGTGGTACATATTTTTATGAAGCTAATATTACAGGTGAATTTTAAAAGCACTAGAACTTGCCTCAAATCGAAATCAGAAGAGAATTATCTCTATTCTACGTGATTACAACGTGTTCCAGGCTGAAATGTTTTCAACGATAACAAATCGGAGTGAACAGACCCGTTTAATTTGTAGCGATTATCTTCAACATGCTACACCATCGACCTAGAGTAAATTAATACATACGACCAAATTTTACTAAAATGTAAAAACTAAATAAATAAATAATATTTAAAAATAAAAATATTCAGTAAATTTGCTTAGTCTTTATGCCCACCAAAAAATTAAAATAGCAACTGAGATAATATAATATAATATTCTACTTCGTTTTTTTAATTTTTTTTTTTTTTTTACATTTTTCACACCACGTGACTGATACCGTTTTTTAGTGAATCTGTCAATTTTATTATCACTCGTATTTTGAATCTAATTACATTGAAGTAAAAACATTATTTTTCCCCGTGAAACTCGATATTCTAAAACCTTGTTTTTAATTTCTATTGTTAGAGTTTTGAAATGTAATATTCTGCAGTCTCCTACTGAATATGGCATCTGCGAAATCAGAGATGAAACCATAGATTAGAACTATCTTTATCTCATTTTAATTAAAATTAATTCATTAGTATTTAAATTTAAATACTGAAATACAAGCATTAACAAAAATATAGACAAAAGCTAACTTAATAGGCGTTATTTTATAAATATGTAGTTATTAATATTTTTATTATTATTATTATTATTATTATTATTATTATTATTATTATTATTATTATTATTATTATTAATATTATTATTATTAATATTCAAATTACAATTTTTAAATAGAATTTATTTATTTACTGACTATAATATAAACTGTATATTTTCTTGTCAACCGGAAAAGCAAACAGTAAAAATGTTACGATATATAAATACATATTATTATATTGCACACTTACACTATTACTTATTATTAACTGACTAAAACAATATTTACCAAAGAAATAAAAACCACAGTAGACAATAAGTCATATTTAAAGGTATCAAATAAATAAACCAAAATTAAATAAGCAAGCAAGCAAGCAAACAAATAAATAAACAAACAAATAAATAAACAAATAAATAAATAAATGAATATTGTTTGTGAATGAACGTGATCAGTTAATTTTGGTGACGAGGGTGAGTTATTGGGGTGACACTGTCATCTCCTTTTTTGCTTCTTCTCCCTGTACGGCATCCTGGAACTAGTGAAACTTATTTTAAATACTACTATTACTGCTGTTACTACTTCTACTACTACTGCTGCCGCTCCTCTTCCTCCTCCTCCTCCTCCTTCCCCTACTACTACTACTACTACTACTGCTGCTACTACTACTACTACTACTACTACTACTACTACTACTAATAATACTACTACTACTAATAATAATAATATGAAATAATGAATATTAAATACAGTTCAAACGGAAACTCTACAGTCCAGTTATTGACTGTGTCTTGATGTCAGAGAGTGTTTGTTTACAAACGTAGTTAAGTTTTGATATAAAAAACAAATTACAAAGACAGAAGCAGTTGTCAATGACCGTCCATTGATTGCACTCTAAATAAACGGCGCGGGATGAAAATATCACACGCAACTCGCTAACTTAATAAAATCATTCACTTGTCCCAAAAGGCCTGGCGTGTAATCTGTCAAAGATGATGTTACCACTCTTTAAACTCGGGGAATCGTTGTACAATGCGCAAACACTGAAGACAAGACTCTTTTGGGAAGCTGACATGCAAATGTGATTGAATTAACGGTGTGATTTCCACTAGCCGTGGCGCGTGGCTCATTATTATATTCATCAAATATATTAAACATCCGAGTGTCTTTGAGGGCTGCTTGTGAGAATACCATCAACGTATTCAGTGTAGGAAAGTTTTCTGAAGTGGAAAATATTTTTGATATCCGATCACTTATTATTTCAGTAACATTTTTTAAAATCTTTATATCAGATGTCTAATTACATATCACTTCTATAAAATTGTAAATAACAGAACCCTGATTACATATCACTTCAGTAAGATTATAAATATGAGATCACTGATTGCATTTCAGTAAGATTATAAATATGAGATCACTGATTGCATATCACTTAAATAAGATTATAAATATGAGATCACTGATTATATTTCACTTCAGTAAAATATTAAATATGAGATCACTGATTACATTTCACTTCAATAAAATTATAAATATGAGATCACTGATTATATTTCACTGATAAAATATTAAATATGAGATCACTGATTACATTTCACTTCAATAAATTATAAAATTTTAATGTACTGATAATATATATTTCTATTAAGTGAAAATATAAAATGACAGTGCTGAAAAACAGTCAGGTATATTACCAATTTTCCCTAACTCTTGGTTCCAAAGCCTTTCACAATATTAAATTTGTTTAATCAAAATGAGTCAAATAATAATTCAGTAGTACATTATTATAATTTTTAGCCTTATTATTCTGCTTAAACTGATAGTAAAAGAACATATCTGTCAAACCATTCGTTATTACCTGGTAGAAAATATTCTGCCATTTTATTAACATGTGAACTGTTACACACGTGTTTAGCATTTCACTGATGGCTCCTCAACGTTTGAAACGTCTGTCGGTGTGAAGTTACCCAGTCCAGAACTGACGTTTAACCCCTGACTACCTGCGACAAATACCTGTGATTGTCTTTGATGTTCACCAAACACATGGGAGTACCCGTTAATGATACGTTTGACGTCTACACCTCGATATTTGATATCAGACTAATTTTTACCTTCGCCTCGCGCGTTAAAATATGATGACATTAATGTTGCCTGGCTGGTGAGTTGTGGTCCTCGGGACAGTAAATCTGCGGAAGAGAAAGAAACGGGATTAACGTGTCTAGAACACGACGCTCGTCCTCGGAAACATTCTCTCTGACACAACACCGCGACAACACTCAACACCGTGGCCGAATACTTCCTCTTTAACGTCTTCTTTCTTCTTTCCTTTTCTTTTTCTTTCCTTTTCTTCTTCTTTTTTTTTTTACTTTTTTTTTTATAAAAAATCTCCAAACCATTTAAAAAAAAAAAAAAAAAAATCCAAAACACAAGAACAAATGTGAATAATGTAAATATTTTCTAGATTTATGCCGTTTAATTACTGAACTATTAGACAGAACGCATAGAATTATGTTTCAACTTGTGATTGTATAAAACGTATTAAAAAAGGGGGGGGGTTAATGTAAGAAAAGAAAAAAAAAGACGAAAAAATAAAAAAATAATAAAATAAAATAAAGTAAATGCCTATAGCAACTACGTTAACTTGATGTGTGATTTTTCTCTATATATATAAAAATCATTATTAAATAAATTAAAATTAGAATTAAACGGAGAAATTCTTTAGTCCACGTTCCATAAATAAACGAACAAACAATCAAACAAATGAATAAATAAGTAGATAATAAAATCTACTCTAGTGACAAGAAAACATAACTCAGTTTTAGTACGTGTCAGTTTAACTAGTAATTTTGTCAGCAGCAAAGCAGTAACTTGACACGTCTAGAGATGAGAACGTTCAGCAAGTCAAACGACGTAAAGAAGAAAAAGGTAAAAGTTGTTTGTCGGTTTTTACTGCGTTCAAACAATTTTATACAAAGAAAAATGTAATAATAATAATAATAATAATAATAATAATAATAATAATAATAATAATAAAACGTTAACAAATAGTTTTGCGATTCATCTTCATTGACAAGGATATTTTATGTCGATGACAGTGTTGTTATTATTGCTGATGTTCATATTGTTCTTATTATTATTGCTGTTATTGTTATTGTTATTATTGTTGTTGTTTTTGTTTATTATTAGAACAAATATACGTTCGTACTGAAGTTTCATTTTTGTGCTATAATAATTTGTTTTGAAACAAATATGAATTAAACATATTGACAACGTTTTTCATAATTAATTACAATTAATGTGACTGATATCATTTACTTAATACACCTGACGAATATCTTTATCGTTCTATATTTTATCATCATAAATACACTAAACTGATTTTTAAACGTAAAAAAAACCTAAAAAATTAACAAAAGTGTTTGAACGAAATACGGAAAGAATTAACTTTTATTTATATGTCAATACAAACTGAAGACAGAATTAAAAAAAAAAAAAAAATGTTTCTATTTATTTAACAATACACGTGTTTGCTTTCACTGAAATAAAGGATTATAATTCAGACAATTACAAAGTGCACATCATTGACAGGATGACTGCTAAAAGTCAATTATTTTATCAAGCATATTACTCCATCTTCAGATGAATCAACGTTACATTTGCATGAGCACTGACAAGGGCATTGAAATGGTGCGGGAAGCATCACTCTTGGGCACCGTTTAAATCTCGATTTTAGCGGCCTGTTAAATCCGGCTTTTAAACACGCTATTTAATGCTCTTTCTAATACGTCGGATAGCGAAGGATCGCTTTGATTGTTTACTTCAACCTTGTGGCTAACCCTAAACAGCGAATTTTCAAAAGTGCCATCTGGAATATTGATCATTAATTTGTGCTGTGTTTAATATATCGCTTTGTTGTTATTCCTGTAACTGAAGCACAGTGCAGTTGTTAATTTCTGCAAGAAAAAAAGTATTATAATTATTCGTGTTTGGTTTTGAATTTTTTATCTCTGATGATGAAAAGCTATACGTAAACTATCACGAGAGAGAGAGAGAGAGAGAGAGAGAGAGAGAGAGAGAGAGAGAGAGAGAGAGAGAGAGAGAGAGAGAGAGAGAGAATTTCAAAATAAGTATAGCTTAAATTATATAATTTCTTTTTCGCAGAAGAAAATAGAAGATACATTTGTATTGACTGGATATTTATTATTATTATTATTATTATTATTATTATTATTTCACCTTGCTGATCTATACAAACACAGACTTTCTGTGGATGTTTGTAAATACTGACACAAGTAGACCAGACTGACACAAGTAGACTAGACTGACACAAGTAGACCAGACTGACACACTGAAGTCGACTTGTGTGGCATCAGACTGAAAACCAACATTGTACAGAAGTGAGTCGTTTAACCAAACCACCCGTCTTAATCCGTAGGTCAAACGATAATCTGCGCTTATCCCATTTCTCTCTTTGACCCTTGAAGTAGATTTAAAATAATAGGATTGCAATAAATACGTATGTGCTTATATGTTAAATAAAAGTTCACTCTTCAGTTATTTGATTTTATAAGATATTAACTGAATATTTTATGATTCTCACCATCTCATACATTTCAGTTAGTAAATACTTAAGTTTACTGTAATAAATTAGAGTTATAAAATATTTTAATATTAGGTTGTTATAATAATTATAGTTTAGAGATGGTATTTTAAAAAATGAAGTTTATTCAGCTGAAATATCAAGTGGAGGATTTTGTAGTACTTTAGATACTTTGTTCATTAAAAAATATAATTTATCAAATTGTAAGATCAGATTTAATTTTTAGTCGTTGAGAACAGGCAAATAAAATAATAAAAATAATAATAATAATAATAATAATAATAATTAATAAATAAAATAAAATAAATAAATAATTAATAAATAAAATAAATAATTAAATTTTATAGATATAAAGGGTCAATACATTTATTATTATATATATAATAACAAATTTACTGTCACTTTTTGTATTAACATTATCATCATCATTATCATTAGTATTATTATTATTAAATGGAAGTCTCACTCCAATCAAACTCATTTTACAAATTTAATGAATAATAATATATTAAACTATAATCAGTTTAGAAATTTCATAAGTAAATTGTTATGTCAATTTATCACAAAAAATTTGTATATATATGTATATTAATATAATACATATACACATATATATACACACACACACACACACACACACACATATATATATACACACACACACACACACACACACATCATATATATATAAATACATATATAGTTTTACTACAGTCTTAGTTTCGGGGGCGGCTATGCTAATTTCTGTTGTATATACTTGAGAGTATTTTATTGGAGTAAATTGTTTAGACAGATCTAGTCCTTCAAACATCCTTTCCTCGAGTGCCACGTCTCTGACAGGTTTACACGTACATTTCACGTATTTACGTGTTTCCGCACAGTAATAAATACAAGCTCTTACTGCCCACTGCACGACTACTTACATCACTTACTTGATGAGCAATCTGGTTTGTGTGTTGTTTGTTAATCAGAAAAACATAAAGTGTCATATACTCGTGTTTATATATATAGGTGTGTGTGTGTGTGTGTGTATAGGCGTGTGTGTGTGTGTGTGTGTTAGACTTGAGTGTATGCGTGTGTAGACGTGAATGTTTGTGTGGGTGCATGTATGTATGTATGTATGTATGTATCTATGTATGCGTATATGTATGTGTGCATGTTGGTAGGTATTTTGAATAAACACACACTCATACAAACACATATACACAAATTTGTGTATATATATATATATATATATAAAAGAAACATTTTTAAAATGCAGGTAATGTGTTTATTTATCAAGGGTCAATGTATGTAAACTGTAAATGGGAAAACAAAAAAAAAAGACTAAAGTTTAGTTGTTTGTTTTTTTTCAACAGAAAACAAAGTTGTAAAAGGATAGTCTTCAAGCCAGATGACGAGATTAGAAGCACGCTGAAAGAATAATTTCACAATTTTTCTACACGAATGAGAGTTATAAAATTTCATTTTCACTGATATCAAGCTATTTTTGATTCGATTTCCCAAAATGTAATTTTGTAATCTCACAGCTAGGAGACACTGTCTGTTTAGCCGCTCAGACCTTCGTCGCTATCCGGCGATATATCATGTTAAAACACAACTTCGAGATTGATGTTTCTCAGATTTTCAGATTTCTCAAAACGCTGGCGTCGCTGGAGGAAGCTCGCAAGGCTGCTTGGTAAATTGTCTCGTATTTCATGCTGACAACGTCACAAACAAACAATTCATAAACTTTCCTTTTATCTATTTACTCTGCGAATTTCTTTGATAAACCTCGCCTGACACCGCTGTAAGGAAGTTTTTGTGAACAGACCCCCATCTGTTAATGAGTGTATTAATGAGGTGTATACATCACACTGCGTCTAGCGACAAACACAACGCGTTTTTGTCACTCTTATTTATCCAAGGCCCAGGTTCCAGACAATACAAATAGAGCGAAGAGAAACACAAATACAGTTTAGATACGCAGATCTGTGTTAGCGATTACCACACTGGCCTGTATATAAATAATACCTCACATAACAGTTGTTTTTCACTCAAAATAAAAGCAAGAGTTAGAATTAAGTTATCGGAACAGAGAAATTGTCGGTCATATTAATACTTGGCCTCACTGTTTTGCTGGTAAATGGGGAGAATAAGAAAATTTAGAGAATTATTTACATCAAATACTTATTTCAAAAGAGGAAGGCTTTTTTTTTTACAGAAAATTGATTTTGTCGGGGTTTTTTAAAAAATAAAAAAAAAGAACGGAAGAAATTAATTTAAAAAAATTAATAAATAAATTTAATAAACATTTCTCTCCTCATCTAGTAAAGATGATTTTGTATTTAAAAGCAGTCCGTCTGACTTAATTATTCTTTCTTCTTCTTCCTAATTTTGGTAAACTTCGTCTTGGCGTGATATAATGTAAACAGGGCGCAAAGGCGTTGGCTTTACGCAGCGAACCTAAAAGAGATCTTTCCTCAAAACGAATGCAGTCGTTAATTCCCGAATATTCATGCCATCTAACTGAATTAAGTTTTAAAACCACAATTCCAGAGGGTTTGATAGACGGATCAAGAGGACGATAAATAACCGCAAAAAGTAGGAGATATGAGAGTTTTTCTGTGAGCTGTTGAACTCTCCACAATAGTTATCGCTTAATCACCAGAGACGATCACAGGAGGAGATGGCCAGCGCTAGTGTATCAAAGATGGGAGAACAGATTTGACAAAATGGCGAGATAAATGTGATTAATTAGCACATTCTTCTCAATCGATGATCTGTTTAAAAGAAACATGGGTTTTGACAGCTTGGAAATGCAGTCGACTATGAAATGGTGAATTTTTATTCTATGCTATGACTAATACAAACAATCGCATTTCGCAGATTGAAAAACACAGAACAGTTGGTGTTTTTCAAGCCACCCGCACCTTTAACAAAAACATCGTTCACACCAACTCGGAGGTGAACAGGGGTCTTGAAACACGACAATGCATTATTTCAAAAGTAAACTTTAAAAAAAGAAAGAAACAGTTGACAAAGAAAACGAATGTGTTTTTAACTCATTTTATTTATTTGACATCACACAGTCAACATTAATATCATTACTACTGCGTTCTGATCAACATTAAAAAAAAAAAAAAAATTAATTTAATTTCGGGTACATTAAAGAATTTTACTTTGTAAGTCACATTTTGCTGTAATTGAATTCTCATTGTTCGAATAATGACAATGTCGTACAGATCTCTTTACGGCTATCGTCAAATTACAAAGAAAATTATATGTGATGTCTTCGCCTGGAATAGGTAGACTGAACACGCAATGAACATTTTCATCACAAAGTAAAATAGTGTTTCTCTCGCTGTTCACTTTGATATCTTTTAACATCAAAATCAAACAAAATATTATCTCCGTGATCTCGTGCCAAACAAAACTTGACTCGACGTTAATTACCAGCCCCTTAGTTACTGCTTCACACAAAATTGTTTTTCTTCCTTGCAAAGGCGAAAATAGAAATTAATTATGTATCGTTCTGTTTGCTCTTCATTTATCAGCGCTTTATGCTGCCGGATTATACAGAAATTCTTACATTTTATTTCTTATTTATTTTTATTCTTCTGTTAATATTTCTATGTTCTAACAGATTATTTTTGCTGTATTTAATTTGTTTCTCTAGAACTTCTTTACTTACTTTTCTTCTTTTCTTTTTTCTTTCTTTCTTTGTTTATTTTTGTTTATTTTTTTTTAATTATTTTTTTAAATTATATTTTTTTAATTTTTTTTTTTTTTTTTTTTTTTTGCTACAATGTTTGTTCCAAGTCCTAGCCAATAAATAATGTTATATATATTTTTTTTCTAAATGTTTTCATTTCCAAATATAACTAGAAGAAGGTTTTGATTATAAAATAAAGACGCATCTGTATGTTCCACACATAAACTCACAGACAGGGGAAGAAAGAACATATTAAAGTTAATTTCTAAAAATAAAATAATAAAAAATATTAAAATGTAATATTAAAAAATATATATCTACTTTTACTTATAAAGTATGAGCAGTTAAAAATAACAATACATTATTATAATTTTAATTACAGAATGGTTTTCAGTTTTTTTTTTTTTCTTCTTCTTCGTCTTTTTTCATAATAACATTGGTTTCCAGGCATTCTTGTAGCCTATCTGGATATACATTATTATAATTTTAATTAAAGAATATATTACAGAATATATTTCAGATCTTTTTCCTTTCTTTCTTTTTTTCTCTTTTCTTTTTTTTTTTTTTTTTTTTTTCTAGTTAATCAGTTCGATTTGTTAAAATAACATATTGGTTTCTAGGAATTCTTGCTGCCTATCTGTAAGCCCTAGGAAAACCATTAGCTCAGTCGGTATAACATCTCCTCTCTTTTCTCCTTCACTGGAATATCTCATAGCAATTTGAGATGATAATCGTTAAAGTAATTTCCCTATTCTATAAGACTTTATTTTATTTCATCTGCTGTATCATATATTGGTAGAACTCGCCTCAATCGGCGCAACAAACAATAACTGTCCACTTTATAGGAAATTCATTGCGGGATAGACGAGATAATGCGAGATTGGGACACAGGTTGGCGCCTTCTCGTGAGATCTTGCGAGATCTTGTTAGTCAAAATCACGATAAAGGCTTGTACAGATTTGCATGGCTCATGTTGCCGCTAACAACGTTACAGGCAATCATTTATATCAAATAACTGTCGAAATGCCAGGTCTGTTTCGTATATATTAACCAGCGCAGGGAGTATTGTAATCGTCACTGTGTATATCAATGCAGTCGCCGCTATGCCATGCTCAGCTGCTTGTGTGTCTGCACGTGTATATTACTTTCTTAAGCATCAAGAGTCTGATAAAATAAAGTAATAATATAAATATTCTCTACATTTTTCATGATATAATTCCTTCAAACTTCTATACGATTCTCACATTTTCAAGGGAAAAAAAGCGCCCCCCCAAAAAAAAAAAATAAAAAAAATAAAAACGAAGAAACGCTGAGTATGGTAGTAGTAGTAGTAGTAGTAGTAGTAATAATAATAATAATAATAATAATAATAATAATAATAATAATAATAATACAGTATGCTAATTAATTTCTTTTCCAATAAAGTTACATAGATGTTTTTATAAACGCAACAAATCTGATTTATTATCAAAACATTATTATTTTGTCCATATTTATTTCATTAATCTAGAGATCCGCATTTCTTTGTTGTCTTTGTTGTTGTCAGTGTTTTTGTATGTATGTTCATATAGTAAATATTTGTAGGTCCATGTGTGTGGGTGTGAATGTGTTTTATAGTGCATCCTTGACAACGCGAATGAACGCAACACTTAAAAATGATATGCTAGTTATAAACATATTGTAACACACACATAGACAGAAATGACAGAAATTGTACAATCATCATCCACACAAACAAATGCGTCTTCCCTTTCACCGCTGTTTACAATGAATACTGAAAAGGTTTAAAGTCTGTAGGCGTTTTAGTCATGGCAGAATGGAGAAACCTTTCTCTTATTTCATTTTTGAGTAGATTGTCGTGGATTATACTGCCTGAAAAACGAAATCAGAGTAGAGTTGTTTCCTAATTAAACAATAGTTATTCATAATTATACTTTAACAATATAATTTACGTTATGCAGCCCCCATTTTCAAACCTACATTAGACAATAGTTATATTTAAACAAACTGTAGACAATTATTATAATTAAACAAACTTCAGACAATTGTCATAATTAAATATTAGACAGTAGTTATAATTAGACAAACATTAGACAAGAATTATAATTAAACAAATTTTAGACAAAGTTATTATTAAACAAATTTTAGACAAAAGATAAAATTAAATAAACATCAGACAAGAGTTATAATTAAACAAACTTTAGACAATTGCTATAATTAACTCTACTTTAGACAATATTATCTTTAAACAAACTTTAGACAATAATTATAATTAAACAAACTTTAGACAATAGTTATAATTAAACAAACTTTAGACAGTTGTTATCATTAAATAAACTTTAGACAATAGTTATCATTTTAAAAACCCGTCAGACAACAATTATGATTAAGCAAACATTAGATATAATTAAACACAATAGACAATAATTATAAGTAAACAAGCTTCAGACAGTATTTTGATAGTCACAGTTAAACTAACTTGTAATAATTTAATTTAAAATATTTTAAACAATAGTTATAACTAAACACACTTAAGACAACATTTCGATAGTTACTGTTAGACTTACTTTAGACAATAATTATAATTAACAATACTTTAAGACAAAACTATGTGATTCAGTTTCCTCGACGTCTTCAAGATTTCTCCGATACACGAGGTTTTCGCAGAGTGTACAGTTACTTGTACAGTGTAAATATTTTGAACTAACAAGACGCCTGCTTACGTTTGACAAGAAACAGATATAAGCATTCTTTAAAACAACCATCTATGACAAGTTAGCTCCTTCTCCATTCGCATACTGCAGTTTCTTTCTTTCTCTCCCGTTTCACTGTTTTCACCATCTGAGTTGACTTTAAGTAACGGGTCCTGTTGATGCTAAGTCGGGTAAAGTGAAGAATGCCTGTACATACAGTAAACAGACTGCTTTGAGCTTAGTGTGACTTTGTTAATTACCATTACCAAGTAACCAAGTGTTCAGTAGTAATGATAATATAAAACAACAACAACAATAATAATAGTGACAACAGGAACGAAAAAAAATATATTTATTTCTTGAAACTTATGATCACAATGATCTTTCTGAATTTTGTTTAAATGAAGTTATTTTTCACAAATAATAATAATTAAAAAAAAATTTAAAAAAAAAAAAAAAAAAGAAAAGAAATGAAAAAAGAGAATGAATAAGAGAAGAAATAGGCAGATAAAAAAATAATAGTAATAATAAATAAATTAATTAATTAATTATTAATATCACTGTTTATTTCTTCTTTTGGTTTTCTTATTCTTATTCCTTTTTTTTTTTTTTTTTCCTTTTTTTTTAATATAAATTTCTAGAAATAATTCTATTAGACAGGATGTTTGTTTGCTTATTGAGGATTTGTTTTACACTTAATAAATCACAGCATCGCGGAAATGATTCCATCTCGAGAGAAGTTTCACAGAAGACAAAACCACTGACTTTCCTAAACGTATTCAACCCGTGAAACCAACACGCTTGTAATTAAACATAGAGTAATAGTATGTTATAACACCTTTTTCATTTTTTATTTTTTATTTTTTATTTTTTATTTTTTTGTAGGGATTCAAACCTCACAGACTGTTTTGGAAACGAAAAAATTAACATTGTCATTACTGCCTTTTATCTTCTTATTAAAAAAACTGTAAGCTAAATATTTTTATTTGTGTGTAACAGTTTTTCAAACTCGTATCCTAGACGACTGATTAATTAAAGTAAGTGGGTCAGTTTATAAAATTATAATTTAAAATGGCTGAAAATAACAGTTCATCCCAGGTTAGATTTCATATGAACAGTCATTTTGACAACATTTAGATATATAAAACACTAACGAAAGAACCGCAAAAGCCCAAGGTAATCATCTACCTCACTTTATAAAGAATGATGTTCACAACCATTCTAACATTCGCACGATACAGCTGATATCGTAAGACAGTAACCAGTTATTCCATATCGTTTTGTATTTATTTTAATTATAAATACTAACACTCACATACACACGCGCAGACACACACACAGCCACACACACACAGACAGACATATATATAGAAGTTTAAAGAAAACGAATTAAAAAACAGAAGCACAATGGATTCGGACGAAAGAAATATTACACCTAAATAAAGTTTGTTAAATTTTATCTGCTGCTCGAATAACGTAAATACATTAAGCGTGAAACAGGAGTAGAACTGTGTTGTAAACTTTGCTAGTTGTTTCTAAAACGTGTAGACGTGAATGGCAAAACACGCTGCTCGTCTTGTTTCAACACTTGTAACTCACAAACCTTAATTTACATATCCTAGTTTAAGACAAAAAGGTTATTCTTGTACTATAAAATTTTGGCTTGCAATGCAGCAAAATAAAATTGAATTTATGCGGGTATATTTATATGACTATCTCATAAAAGTAAACAAAAATTATCAAAGATATTGCAAAGTATTGATAAACTTTTCTTTATATGTGATTAAATTATGTTCCATGAATTTGGTGATTTCATGAAAATGTTCCTCAGTAAGCTGCTTTAAGTCAAACTCTGTGTGTTCATCGAGAAGAGACAAAACTGTGATTATATAATTATAATACATTAGAATCCTATTTAAAATAATTATGGAGTGTAAGTGGTATGACATAAAATGAAGAACTGCAAATGAAGAGGAATGTTATTCTTGTTGTTTTTTTGTTGTTTTTTTCTCTCTCGCGTGTGTTTGAAAACGAGAGAAATGGTTTGAATGGACGCACGCTAACCAGTGGGAAAGATCACACCGAGTGTCACAAAACACTTTAACCCTTTAATAGTATTGCGCCAAACCTAAAGCATTTAACAAATACTGGCTTTAGCCTAACCGGGTACGCAGCACGTTTCGCCTCCGCGGAGTGCAAATCCGCAGCAAATGACAATACCTCCGGTGCAACGTTCTCTCTTTCGTTTGTTATGTTTATTCCAGTGATCGTGAGGGGCACCAATTGTCTGAGTGAAGAGTTTGATGTATTTAATCCTCTGTGACTGCCGCTTCAGCAATCATTCCAAGCCGAGAGGCCTTTCCGTGATAGGTTTCGCGTCGAGGATAATGCCTTCAGATTCTACACAAATCTCGCTAAAGTGCGACCCCTCTGTTTGCCTACAATTATCTTGTTTGACATTTGCTCTGTAGACGTGTGCTGGCTAGCTCTGTCAGCATGTCCTGATGTCATGGGGAACCCCCAATAACTATAATTAATATACACACTTTGAAGACGGGTTTGGATACTCAAATTAAGAGTATCTGTAAGGAAGCTATCACGCACGATCTGTTCGATGCGGCAGCTCAAGTGACATTTTGTAAAAACCTGTGTAAAGTTCCAAATTGTACTATCTTAGTCCTTACCACGTGTTTTCATACATGTAATTCACTCGACATCTGGGCTTGGTTGTATCCGATGACAGCGTGAAGAAAAACTCAATGTAATAACATCTTTCTTTACCACTCACTTTTACACCGGTCTTACGTCCGTGTCTTACTGTTCTACGCGTTTTTGTCAGCCAGGATAACAGTTCTAATTCTGATGATGACAAAGACGATGACAATAACAAAAAGCTGGAAGACGAATATAATAAGAATTATTTATCTGATTACTACTACTATTCTTCTTTTACTACTAGAAAGTAGTAGTGTTAGTAATAGTAGTAGCAGCAGCAGCAGCAGTAGTAGTAGTAGTGGTAGTAGTAGTAGCAGTAGTTGTTGTAATAATGATGATGTTGATGACGCTTAAAATTATATTAAAATGCGAGAATTTATATATATATATATTTTTTTATTCTTCTATCTATTAATGATGATAACATAGCTGATAATTATAAATAAAAACGTGATATAACGACAGCAGGTGACAATTTATTATTATTATTATTATTATTATTATTATTATTATTATTATTATTATTATTATTTTTGTTGTTGTTGTTGTTGTTGTGGTTGTTGTTATTAATATTATTATTATTGCTCTGCTGATGTTGTTAATGTTATTTATTTATTTGTTTGTATATTAATAAAAAAAAAATAGTAAAACTAAATTTTAATGTAACAAATTTTGAAGTGTTAAAAGAATGAAGAAAAAGTTGATAAAAAAAAAAGAGTTAAAAAAGAATAATAATAATAAATAATAATAACCAAACAAGCCCCCAAAAACTGAAAAACAACTAAAGTCTAAACAATTTTTTTTTCTGAATAATAATATCATTTATAAAATATATATGTAAATTATGGTTATTTCTTTCGTTTGTTCACGTTACGAAATTTCTTTTTCTATTCCATTAAAAGAACAGAAAAAAAAGAAAAAAAAAAAGAGAGAGAACGATGGAGAGGAGGAGAGAGAATAATTCGACAAAATATTAATATGGTAATGGCGTCTTAGTAAAAGATAGGTTTATATTTGAAACGCCAAATTATGTCAAATACAAAATATCAGCGACGCCATTGCGATGGTAACGTATAATCTAAATATGAGACGCAAAACAATATGACACTATTGAATTGTAATAGACTAGATTATTCACAGACATGGTGCATAATTTCCAGTTGAATAACATCTATTGGGATTCACTCTTGCTTATTATCTCTTGTTTGCCGATCACACGGCGAATGTGGGACGCCATGGGCATGATTGTGGCGGCTCCAGCGGCCATTTTGACAGCAGCATGATAGAGCAAAGCAGAGTGGACTATTGACTCGGTGGCAGTTTGCGAAGATAGCGCTCGCGTTTCGCTAAAACCAGGCTTCCCCGCTATCGCGTTTGACGCCAACATGCAAAACCACAATGCAATGTTTATTATTATAATCGAATGCCAAACATTATTTCACGTGCTACAGGAGACTTCGTGAAATGCGAAAGGTGTTCGATTGACAATGCATATCAGATAAAGTACTTAATAACGTCCGATTTTACACCTATCACGTGAATGTGGCTGAGATAACACTTGACATATTTGTTGTCCACTGCAAAAAAAAAAAAAAAAAAAAAAGTTATTGTTTTAGTTTTTTGTTTTGACAGTTATTTTATTTAAATACATAAAATAATACTGATATTGTTGGTTTTCTGTTATTCTTTTGTTGTTGTTTTTGTCTTTTTTGCTTGTTTGTCCGAATTTGATTTTGATGAAGTAATTTATGGAATTAATTTTTTATTTCCTTTAACTGATTTCTTTCTTTTTCTTCAACTTCTAAATTGCAAAATGAATTTTATATATGTTCATATATATATATATATATATGGAATGACTTGTTACAGTTTTAAGATAATCAGCTTAATCCCGCGAAGTTCAGCACGGCTAGTTATTATTTTTTATACTGCAATAATAAAATAAAAACTAAAGTTAATTGTTTATTTCCCAACTGTCGAGAGTACGAGACCAAATGTTTTGTTCTCAATTTCGTCTACACCAGTTCTACATCGAAACAAAATAGTTCTTAAATAACAAGAGTTTATGTGTGATTTTTTGAATGAAAACTCTTTTTAAAATGTTATTTTAAGAACTAATTCAGCAATTAAATACTGAAGAAGAACCTTTGAACAAAAAAATATAAAGAATATAAATGAAAAGATAGATTTATGTGTAGAAAATTGAATTTTAGAAATTAATTATTAAAACTAAATAACTAAGAGAAATTCATCTTCAGTATTTATATTTTTGTCTTTTTAAATGTTTTAGATTGTAAAATGTGTAAATACACGTTTATCAAAATTACTTTATGGTTATATTAATAAATATAATTATTTTTCATGATAATATATAATGTTTATACAGAAATCAAAATGTACCTCATATATGTTTCAACGAATCAAATCATTAAAAAAAGTTGTGTTCTACTGTATGAAAAAAGTTATTCTTTTAGAGAAAAATGAAAGGAAAGATATTTTATACAATTAAGTAAAATATATTTTTTTCTTACTAATTTATAAATTTCCTAAAGAAAAAAATGTATAATTCAGAAATATCAAAAATATTTAAAATAAATTCTGACATTAATAATTTGTCATACACATGGTTTTGGCTCGACCTTTTTTATTATTAATGTTTAAAATTATTTTGTTTTATTATTATTATAATTAGTAGCAGTATTAGTATTAGTATTTTTTTTTTTTTATTTTTTTATTTATTTATTTATTTATTTATTTATTTATTTATTTATTATTATTATTATTATTATTATTATTATTATATATTATTATTATTATTATTATTATTTTGGTTAGTTAGATATATTAAATTAATAACAAAATTATTATTTTTCATGATTAAAGAAAATTATTTTGATCCTTGTATGAAATTCATCCTTTATTTATTTTTCTTTCTTTCTTCTCCTTGTTGTTTATTTATTTATTATTTTATTATTAATTATTATTATTTTAATGTATTATTATTATTATTATTATTATTATTATTATTATTATTATTATTATTATTATTATTATTATTATTATTCGCCTAATTTATTAAATTTTTACACATGCTAGTTTTTTGTTTCAAAAATAAAATAAAATTTTAACAAATAAAAATTCACAAGATCACAGATAAAAAGAAAAAGAAAATAAAAGATTTGTGCTGTAGAGGAATTAAAGCGAGTTTTCCAGCGATGATGTGGCTATCAATCCTGGACCACACCACTAGCAGTGATGATATCTGATACGTTTAGCCACGCCTACTCGATAACCGCCCTCTTCTTACATCCAGCCAATGGGAAGAGCTTTAACAGACTCAATCTATTCTATTCCGGTCCTTATAGCTCTTCAAAATGGATCACCTTTTATAACGATAGAGTTTTGTCAAAGAATCAGTATTAATACTGCGAAAAAAAATAGAAAGAAAGGTGTTTGAGGTTTCAGTTTTAGTGCTCACTCTCTTTGTCGGATTTGAGTACTCACGACGTATTACGGATGGACGACTGCGTAGGAAAAACGACAACGGACACTACGGCGAAGTCCGCAGAGACAGGCGAAGGAAAGAGCAGTGTCTCGCCAAATATAGTAACTGCACACATGGAACCAAGAATAACCAACTTTAGCATTGACGCAATACTCGGAGAAAAAGACAGACACATCCGTCAAGATGTGTGTAAAGAGGAAACCGACGTGGAAGGTAACAGTTTTTAATTAATAACCCGTAATTAATAATAAATTAATACCAAGAACTCATTTAAATTGTGAGTTTAACATTCTCTGATAAAAAAAATGACAACACCCAGAACTGTTGATAATAAAACCTATCTTGTAAATCAGATAAGAAAAATACGTTGTCGGTGTCGTTGGTAAGAGGTGAACTACATCTTTTGGCAGACGTAGATTTAGTGTGGACCCCGGACAGAGCTCTGTGTTTATTTTTTGCTGTTTACATCTCGGGACTGTGTAAGTCAGACACCTTCGCTGGAGGTCTAAGACTCGTGAGACGCGAAGACACATCCCCGTGCTCCCAGAGATAAGAACAATAAATTTATTACTTAGCATTTCAAACATTATTAATAAAACTGTCCATCCCTGCACTAACGTGTTTAACAGCCGACAAAAACAAGATGAAATTAATAAAGAAATTAACTGAAATAAAATAGCCCAGTAGAAATTGGTTAGATTTTTTTTCTTTTCTAACATTATAAGTTGCGACTGAAAAAGAAATACGAAAGTTTAGATACTTAAAGTTTATATTTTTGTCAGTGAATTTTTATTAATGTTTGTTTTAAATAAAACATTGTTAAAAAAACACTTTCCACTGCAGAAAATTAAATATTCACTCACATAGAAAAAAAAATAATAATAATAAATAAATAAATAACTTATAAAGCATATAAAACCTCTGGATAAACATTATTAAATTTCTAACATTAGAAGTAATTAATAAATACATTAGTAATATCTTTTAAATCTATTTTATAATAATAATAATATTATTGGAATGTTTTACTGTATTATTTTTAAATAATGTGCTTATAATGTTATAATTTAACGGGGATTTAACAGTTAACTTCAAATATTTGTTTAATGATTCTACTTTAAATTGAGAGAAAGAGAGAGCGAGAGAGAGAGAGAGAGAGAGAGAGAGAGAGAGAGAGAGAGAGAGAGAGAGAGAGAGAGAGAGAGAGAGAGAGAGAGAGAGAGAGAGAGAGAGAGAGTTAAAATGGTAATATTGTCTTAGTAAAATAGTGGTTAATTTGTAAGAAGCCAAATTATATCAAAATATCATTTTAATGCAGTTTTAAGAGCACAGCTGATCTTTATAATTATATAAACAGCAACAAAATTGTTCGAATAGACACTTTTAAAATGAAATACTAATATAGCATAGAATTTTAATAACAATGGAAATTTTCCAATTAATGAATAATAACTACTATTTTTGCTTTGTAAAATTATATAGTATCTTAAATAAAACTGATTTTATTTTGATTAATGCATGTAGTTCAGTAATTTACAGTATTAGAATGAAGTGTAAATTTTGATATATTAAAAGGTTTCACATGAAATCTGTTTAGTTAAAACTATGTATACATCGGTAAATAACAGAAACTAATTCTGAATATTATTATTATTATAAAAGTTTCTAATATATACAGAAGTCTACATAATTTTTCTCGCTCATTTTGGGTATATTTTGTATGAATATGATGAAATATTTTTTTACTTTTTAGACAAAATAATAATAATAATAATAAATTCAACAGTCTGCTAAATAAATACTTTAAATGAAATTTTTGAATGGCATATATATATATATATTTGTGTATGTTGCGTTAAATTTCTTCATTATAATTTTATTTTCTGTAAAAAGTAATATAGGATCAAATAAAATTTTATTAGTTATTCTTTATCTTTAAATTAACATTGTAATATGACCACAGAAAGTTATAAACACTGATTTGTTTTTTCTTCATTTGAAACTTAACTCTTTTCACTGTGACCCTAGTCTGGATATTTACTAAAATAGCGTTTAACATTCTGTCTTTATCAAGTTTTCTTTTAATATTCTGTTTATAATTAAGAAGAAAAATGTGTATATTTAAAATACTGATAAAAAAAAAAATTTCTAATATTTATCTTTTATTTAATAATAATAACAATAATAATAATAAAATAATAATAATAATAAAAATAATAATAATATTGATAATGATAATAATAATAAACACAATGTATCGTGGTGTAGTAGTAGCAGAAGTAGAAGAAGCAGATTAGTAGCTGCAGTGAAATACATTAATTAAAAGACTGTTAACTGAACTGATATTGTCCTGATAAAGAATGAAAGGTTTGCGCTAAGCTGACAGTAGATATTTAGTTAAATTACTGTTTGTTATCGCTGTATCTGTAATAAACAATTGTCGGGTGTTGTAGATGTGAAGATAAAGGCAGAAGTCGCAGTGGAGGAGGTGGCGTGTACGCCGTCACTGGTCAATGCCGCATGTCGTCTGGAAACTAAGGAATTGTGGGACAAATTTCACGAACTTGGAACAGAAATGATCATCACTAAAACTGGAAGGTAGGAAAATATATGTCCTTATATATTTCTGTAAGAATTAAGTGGAGAGAGAGAGAGAGAGAGAGAGAGAGAGAGAGAGAGAGAGAGAGAGAGAGAGAGAGAGAGAGAGAGAGAGAGAGAGAGACTGATTCAGAAAAATGATACATTTCACGTATCTGCAAATAATAATTAACATTGTCTTTATCGAAAAAGTCAGAATAATAAATAAATAAATGAATAAATAAAGAAACAAACAAACAAACAAACAAACAAACAAACAAACAAACAAAGAACCAAAGAACGAAAGAACGAAAGAAAGAAACAAATAAATATATTTTGTATTTTAATATTGAAATAACAAGAAAGATAGTAATACTTTCAAAAGATATAATAAAAAAAAAGAAACCGGATAAGGCTGAGATTTGTGTTAGAAAACAGCTGTTCAAAGTGAGTTTGTAGTATTTATCTATTTTTTAAACTGAGATAAGTCAGAAATGAATTATTTACTATAGAGATAGTCTACAGAAAACAACGGCAGTTTCAGTGTAATTCATTTAGATATAAATTTTTAACACTGTTGGTTTATTTAAAAATTTGACTTGCTTTAGAGAAAGTTCCTTCGGTGCTGTTATCACTATATATATATATAAAACAGAAAAAAAATGAAAATAAAACATTCTCGATTGTTTTAGTTTCAAAGAAAAGTGAAAATACGAATAATAATAATAATAATAATCATAATAATAATAATAATAATAATAATAATAATAATAATAATAATAATAATAATAATAATAATAATAATAATAACAAAAATAGAAGAACAACAACAACAACAAAAGTACTATAATATAAAAACGAGAAAGAGTTTCCATTTAATTTTTTTTTTCTGAAGTATGTAATAAGACACAGACGTGTGAAAATGGAGGGCAGACACACGGTGTTTCTGTTGGTGTAAAAAGCACCTCTTGGCCTAATCTGACAGTGACTAGGAACTTTGTGATTACTTTGAACTGTGGTCGTGAGAACTCGAGAAACAGGAAAGGTATCGCTTGTGTTGTAAGATTTATCACAGCCGTGTCGAGGAGTCAGTCACTTTGTAGTCGACAACAGAAAAACAATACACTCTTCTCATTTTAACACATTATTCTCAGATCTTTTTTCTTCTTATATCTAATGTTTTTATATGCATGCTTATACATATAAATATATTCGAGAAAAAGAAAAAAAAAAGAAACAAAACGAAAAATATTATTATCATCATTATAATAATAATAATAATATATTGAATAAATAAAGAATGTTATTGTTCTTCAAAAGTATCACACGTGTTTTTCTAGTTATTCAAATGTGAAGACATAATACATTCATAACAGCTTATCAGCTATCTATGTTATTAAAAAGAACGTACGTGCTTTGACACGTAAGCCGACTGAAGCATAGAGTTCACTTCAATATCAGCTGAGTATTAGCATGAGAAGAACTGTTTAATTGTGAAATACTTCTTTCTTAACAGTGACACAGATTTGAGTAAACCAGAGCGAGATGTGTATTAAATGCATGTTCAAACAGTAATTACTGACATTTCCTGAAGTTATTGTTTATTAAATAAATAAAATTGAAAATATTTATAAGGCGAGGCCTGAACGTACAAATGGAAATTTATACCAAGTTTAATTTTAACAAGAGGGTAAAGAAAGAATTATACAAAAAAAAAAAAAAAAGAAAGAAAGAAAGAAAGAAAAAATAAGAAGAATATATATATGTATATAACTGAATGAAATATGTATATTTATAAAATCTCCTATCACAGCATCTCTCTCAGTAAGAGTTTAAACTGCGTTAAACTTGTTTCCTATCCCAGCGTGGTTCACACACAGACTTTGTTTTAATCTTGGTTCCTATTTTATCGTGGTTCACACCCACGTTATCATGTTCTATCATTAACTCACTATCAACAGAGATGTAACTGCAATCATTTTCCAGACTTTATAGAAAACTCGGAGGCTGGCTTTCATTACAATACCAAAAATAAAAACGTTTATTTCATTTTTATGTGGTGCAAACATTCTTCTCCGAGACGAAACAGCGCGTCTTCGTGTTGTAGTTGAACGTCTGTCCTCGCTATCTCATTACGTTTCAATCAAATGATTAATTCAACAGCCAAAGAGCAAAAGCCAACAAGGAAAGGGGACAATTAAAAGAGTGAGATAGGATGTACGAGCTCGGCACTAAACGACCGGACGCTCGGTTCTAGTGTGCGCAGTGTTATTATCCAGTCTTAGCCACTTAATTTACGATGCTGTGAGAAAACGAGTCTATCAACAGAGAGAGGTTTGATGATCGCTAATAAGCGACTAGATTTGTTTAAATGTCACCATGTCGTGACCGCGGTAATGCAGAAGACAATTATCCTGTGTTAATGTGATACTCTTCACACCTGTAAATCTCCCACCACTGTGAAAGTCAGAGAAGGAAATATGTCTGGGAAAACAGCACCGTCGATTTAACTCTTGTTTATTTTATACGTTCTCTGCTACAGAGGTTTCTCTTTATTATTATAATTACATGCGTTTCTTTAAACGTTTTCTGCTATAGAAATTATTTATTTATACCTTTCTTTAAACGTTTTCTGCTATAGAAATTATTTATTTATTTATTTATACCTTTCTTTAAACGTTTTCTGGTATAGAAGTTTTTTAAAATTATTTATTTATGCCTTTCTTTATACGGTTTCTGATACAGAAATGTCACCATGCCTCCATTTTCTCACGTCTATGTCTTATGACTTCATAAGAAATCGGAAAAAAAAAATGGAAACTCTTTCTCGTTTTTACATTATAATAATTTTGTTGTTGTTGTTGTTGTTTAGTTATAGTTGTTGTTTTATTATTATTATTATTATTATTGTTATTGTTGTTGTTGTTATTATTGTTATTATTATTATTGTTATTATTATTATTATTATTATTATTATTATTATTGTTATTATATACTACAGATTGTTTTGTTTTATGTATCTATTTATATTTTCCCTTTTACAAATTTATTGTTTAGATTTTTTCCCTTTTCTTTCCTCTCTTTCTTTCTTTCTTTTCTTTCTCTGTTTCTTTCTTTCTTTTAATTTATTTAATTTATTTTATTTTATTTTTTTATTATTATTTATTTATTTTATTTTATTTTTTTAAATTTTTAAATTTTTTTATTTTTCATGTTTTATAATTTTTCATTTTTTTAGTTTAACATTATTTGTTCAACCACGAATAATTTTTATTTATTTATTTAGTTAGTTAGTTAGTTAGTTAGTTTAATTTATTTCTTTTACGGTAAATATTTAAAATAATTGTTTATTAATATCTTCTGTTTTACACAGTTATAATAATAATAATAATAAAAATAATAATAATAATAATAACAATAGCAGTAGTAGTAGTAATAATAATAATTATAATAATAATAATAATAATAATACTATAAAGGTAAAAAATAATATTTATCGTAAGCACATATCTCTAAATGAACAACGTTTAAAATAAATATCCATCAGAAAAAGCTAAAATTGAAAATATTGATTTTCTGTTGTCAGCTAACTGAAATTATTTATAACTTAAACATTTTATTAATATTTTTTAATTTCTATTATTATTATTGTTATTGTTATTATTATTATTATTATTATTGTTATTATTATTATTACTACTACTACTACTACTATGACTGAAAAACAGATAGATATTAAATTAAAATTGATATTTACGTAAATAAAATAAAATAAAATAAAATAAAATAAATATTTTTCATCAGTTTTTCACGAACGTGATGGTCTCCTCCAAATAATGTTAAACAAGAATTTTTTTTTTAATTCAGTTTTATTAAAGAAACATTTGAATTTTCAGGCGGATGTTTCCCACTCTACGAGTGTCGTTCACTGGCCTCGAACCCAAAGACCGCTATCTGGTTTTCATGGACGTCGTGCCAGTTGACAACAAGCGGTATCGTTACGCCTATCACAGATCATCGTGGCTGGTGGCGGGTAAGGCTGACCCACCCCTCCAGTCACGCCTCTGTATGCACCCAGACTGCCCGTTCAGCGGGGAGCAGCTCCAGAAACAGACGATTTCCTTTGAAAAACTAAAACTTACAAACAACATTCTTGATAAGAATGGACAGGTGAATTAATTCGTTTCATGCTAACTTGTAATATTTTTTTGTTCCTCCTATTTTTGGTTTTGGTTGCTACAAGAAT
>CM022667.1:20455909-20653409 GCA_012295275.1 Chrysomallon squamiferum | reverse complement strand
TTATTTATTTAATATTCTTCTTCTTCTTCTTTTTTTCTTCTTCTTCTTATTGTTTCTGTTGTTGTTGTTGTTATTTTGTTTTCGTTTTGTTAATTCGTTGTACATAGGTTTAAAATGATGTTTAAAAACGGTAAAAAAAAAGAAATGACCATTCTGTAATTAAAAGGAAAACAAATAATAAAAATGATGTGTATAGTGAAGAGTGTGAGAAAGCTGCGGGTCTCAATGAACGAATCCTCACTTTCTCTGCGTGGGACTGTTCCAAATGTTCTGACGTCTTCAGCTCAGACTGATGTTCTGGTAGACCGAGCTGCACCATTGTGTGTCTCTCAACTTGCCTTACACGAGACAGACTGATTCTGCGGCACAGTGCATTTCAAATACTTGAAGTTCGATCTGCACCACTGAACTAAACACTATTTCTTTTGTGAAACTTGAAACTACATTCTATGACTTACCTTAAAATGAAAATAAATTATTAACTTCATTGAAAAATATATATACATATATTTATATAAAATAATAGTAATAATAATAATAATAATAATAATAATAATAATAATAATAATAATAATAATAATAATAATAATAATTTATATATATATATATAAAATTATTATTATTATTATTATTTGTGTGTATATACATGTGTGTGTATGACTGGATGTTTTTTTTTTTTTTTTTCTTTCAGCATCTATTTTTAAATTACAGCCTGTTCAGGCTATTTCCTATCAGTTTTCATAACAATTAAGATAGAGTGGTTATGTCAGACGTGAAAAGAAATAAAACACGGTGTGTGTATGGGCGGAGATCAGTTAATAATAATTAGTCACGACAAACCCGTGACAAATCTGTTATAATTACTGCAATTACTATTTCTACAACTACTACCACTTCCACCACAGAACTACGTCTGCTACCATTGCTACTACTACTATACATTTTATAACCTCAACTACGATTTCTACTACTATTACTACCATCGTCACCACTACAACTACCATCACTACCACCACAATACAACTACTACTATTACTACTGCTACTGTTACATAAGCATGGTAAAGGGTCTAGAAATGGAATTATTGTAACTACTGTTGTTTGGTAAGCACAATGAAACCAGTTTCAGCTTTGAGTTAGAATGGACACGCCTAATGTAAATGCTATTAGCAGTGCTAATTCGACGAAGTCTGGCTAACACAAATTTGAGCAGATTGTTTTCGTATTTTAATCAAGTGAAATAATTAAATCAGAGTTAGTTGTTTGTCGTCAAAATTTATGGTTTCAGTTTGACTGTTTATTAAAGGTTTTCGCATTAAATATTTAAAATATCTAGTTTTAATTTTTCTCCTTTTTAAAATTATTTATAAGAAATTTCTTTCTCTCTCTCTTTCATTTTTTTTTTTTTTTTTTTTTTTTTTCACTTCTTTATTTTCTCTAGTCTTTTCAGTAAATGATATATTAAGGTAAGATTTAAAGTTTTTTCATGACTTTGTAACCTGTGATTTTAGATTTGTCACTGTTACAATGCACAATGTGTCGTATAATTAACAAGATGAAACCTACGCTGGTTCATCCAGTGCATTCTAACACAAGCCACCTGTAATAAAGATTAAATGGACTTCATTAAAGTCAGTTAATTTCAGTATCAAGTATATTTTATTGCAGTACATGTTTACATTACTCTGCACTTATTTCGAGTTTTGCGTGTCAGGATTGGTCCATCCCGCCTGCTCGTCCTATTTCGTTAAATCACCATCTGTTGACACGATACCTCTTCCAGTTTATTGATAGGTAACAACAAATAAAAAAATAAATATACAAACCTACTTCTTGGTGAGCAAAAAGGAAATACCGTATACTTTATTTGTATTCTTATTATCGTCAAAGAGAGTATCCGGTTCGCGAGCAGTGCAAATTACAGTAAGTGCTATCAAGCGAGAAAATCGACATTTAACACGCTAAGATAATATCAGTGAATAAAGAAACAACAATTTGGCTTTGCTACTTGTGGGTCAGCCAGTTGGAGAGTTCCGGGGGTTCCATACAAGCCATATAATGATATGTTTATTGTCTACACCTCAGAATTCGATAGAAGGGTAATTTTCACCTTAACGGGGTGTGTAAAACATACGAAGACATTAATAGATCCCCAGTCGTAAATTGTCTCCCCTGAAAATGGATATGGCACGCAATAAGAACATACAAACAGCCCTCTAATGTACAGAACAGTTGACTTTTGTTTGTGAACTTTCGTCTCAAATTATAGACGGATCTAATCGATGTTTTATGACTTGCCATTCTGCTAACTGTATCATCACACAAATTAGTATTTACAATAACCTTCTTTTGAGAAACGTGCAAAATACGTTTTATTGTCCGTAATAAGCAAGAAAGCAGGTGTCAGTTTTACCACCATTATCCTTCATTCAGATTGTTTGACTCAGGAGCATTTTAAAATAATGATTTGAAAGACTTTAAAAAAAAAAAAAAGGTTTTGACTCAGAAAAATAATAAAAAGCTTCTTTCTTTTTCTTTTCTTTTCTTACTGTTTTTATTATTCTTTTCTTTTTCTTTTTCTTTTTCTTGTTCCTTTTTTAATATATATATATATATATATATATATATAATTATATAATTCTTTATTAATTTCTGCATTTGGAGACAAAGCGATTAATAACTACATATGTATACCCAGTTTGAAAACGTAGATTAAAAATATGTTAGTCTAAGGATTTCATTAGATTAGCACATATACGCATTGACATATATATACATATACTAATATGACACACTTTTTTTGTTTGTTTTATGCCTTTTTTTTTTCTTTTTTTTTTTACCTGTAATATTTTAAATAATTTGATGCATAAAATAAAGTCAGAAAAGTTTAAGATATCACTATTTCTGATGTTCGGAAAATGTTTCGGAGTTTGGAAATTTGGAAAAGGCATCCTCAACGTGTTAAAACATTCCAGCTTACCTGTGCGACATAAGCGTTTGAGATTTCGTGCGCGTGCCTGTGTGAGTGTATACGCATTTGTAAATGTTATGTTTCTATATTTATATAAACATATGTTACTGTGTATATATGTGTCTTTGTGAGTATATGCATTTGTAAATTTTATGTCTCTATATTTATATATATATGTGTGTATGTTACTGTCTGTGTGTATATGTGTGTATTTGTGTTTGTGTGTGTATATATATATCTATGTGTATGTGTGTGTATGTGTGTGTATGTATATAATGTGTGTGTGTGTGTATGACTGGATGTGTTTATAGACATGAAATTTCTAGTGACTGGCATCATTTATTATCGTGAACATTATTTAAAAACATTTTTTTTTTTGGACGAATTTCTTTTTAAAAGTATTAGAAAATATTGTTAAATATCAATCGTTCTTTTTTTTTTCTTTCATTTTTTCTTTTTTTAAGGTAAATTCGCATTTTTGTTTAGTCTGTTAAAACATTTAGCTTTACTGTTTATCTTCGAATTTAAAAAAACTCTAATTATTTGTTATATAAATTGTATAAGTATTTATTTTTGCTTTCCCTCTCCCTTTCCTCGTCAAGTTGCTGCCATTTTTCAAGATTTACTTTAATAGTGGTAAGCAGCGGCTTGGTTCCGGGCAGGATGTTCGCTAACACGGTGAACCTTGGCAGACATATGAACTGAATAAAGCCAACTTGCTGCTTAGCCGTAACATCCTTAAAATCTCGGTCCATCATTTCAGAAGGCTGCAAGCCACATTTCTTTTCCACGTCACCTTGAGCGTAAAATTCATCGTAAATACGAGAAACCATCTCTTCCTGCGTGTGCCAGGGCTTGGCCACAGCGCAAAGATCAGCAGCCGACATGATGAGTGAAATAGTTAACGATCTGCAGTATGCATCTTGCAGGTCAAATTTATTGTTTTCGATTATTTCTGCTAGATGTTTTTGAGTTTTGTAATTCACTGAAAGATCCGTCGCAATAATCGCGTCCCGGAGCAGATCCAGCATTTTTTTGTAGTCGTAGGATGACAAAAATGAAAAAATATCATGACCTTCTAATTGCAGAACTGTGATGGTGTGTTTGTAATGGTGGTGTTCCATGACTGACGTACCATACAGATCGGCGAGCGGCAGATTGAATTCCTGATAGAAAATGTTGTTGTACCCGCGATGATCCAGATCATGACAAACTCCAGCGATCATTATTGCTATTTCCTCGTGAGTATCAAATACGTTTGGATTTGTCTTTATTATGACGTACAAAGCGTGAGCTACTGTAAATCCATGCACCCAGTTGTGATATGCTAAAGGTCGGTAGTTTTTCCTTACTGTTACAATAAACTTACTGAGTTTGTTAAAATCAAAAGTGTTTTCCCCAAAAAGATCATTTATCATATATATGAAGAGCTGAGGTAATTCTCTTTCACAGACATAAGGATCGAAGTCGTAGGTATGAAATGCATCTGGAATCAGTTCAGGGGGCGTTACTTTCTGTAGATGCCGAGATTCCTCCTCTGGTGCGACGATGTGATATTGTAAGACATCCATCGCCACTTTATACTGTGATTCTGACTGCTGTAGAAGATTATATAGCATAGAGTAATGCAATGCCAGGGCACAATAAACTGCAAATGTTTTGAATGCATCTTCATCCGCGTGTGTAAAATGATCATTTGCAAGACTGTTAACCATCTGCACTACGCCAACCACGCGGTACTTGCTTACAATTGGCATACATAAGATATTTTTTGTGTGATAGCCAGTTTGTTTATCTATTTCTGGATTAAAACGTTCGTCTCTGTATGCATCAGCAATGTTCACCACTTCGCCAGTTTTGTAAACGTGACCAGCAATTCCTTCGTCGACAGAAAATCGAATCTGATGCTTTTTAGAAATTACGTACTTCCCGTCCTCTTTGATGCCTTCGTCGAAATAATCAGCATACAGCTGTTTCTTTTCTTCGTTAACCAGGAACATGGCACAGCGGTCGGCATGAACCAGGTCTTTGCTGAAGATCAAGATATGTTCCACCAGTCTGTCTATGCTGATCATGTCATCAAACAACTCCTTTGTAGTATCCATAAGAAAGTCATTCAGTTTTGATTGAATAATAAACACACTATTTATCTTTGACTCGTGCAGGGAAGAAACCATCCAACCCAGCAACGAGTTGGCGATCTGCAAGTCTCGTTCGCCAAACGATTCTTCCAGCCCTCCTCGACACAGCTCTATAACACCAAGCAAATCTCCAGACGGGAAAACCAGCGGAACAGACAGAACACTGTGCACGTCTCTTTCTGGATGACCGACACCCTTTGGATATCTGCCGTTCTGAGGCAGGTTTTCTACGAGCAGTGTTTTACATACGAAAGCAGCCTCTGCAGATACAGTCATTCCTGTGCCGATAGGACCATATCTCTTCTTATTTCCGTCTGACTCGTATTCATACAAATCCTGATCATTGTGATAAGGAAGGTACAAGGAATACCACTCAACTTGTAAAGCACTTGCTAAGATTTCAGTCGCGTTGAAAAGTACGTTGCTCAAATCCCGTTCCCTGCTTTCTTTTAACAAAGTCTCAGTTTGTTGTTTAATGGAGGAAAAGCTGTATTTACTGCATATGTCTTCATGAGACTCGAGAACGAACTGGGTGTTTGTCGAATCCAGTATGTTGGACTGTTTCTGCTGAAGAAGTTGCTGCAACTCTTTTGTACTTCTAAGACTAAGAATGATCTCATCTAGTAATTTCGGATGACTTTGGACGTACGCTTTTATTACTGATGGATCCATTTCTTCGGTTTTCGTGTCACCATTTATATTTTTATTCCTCATGTTGGATGTTTCTGTGGATCTTTGGCTTGAATCCTGTGGACTAAATGGCATTATATTAGAGGAAGAAAACGAAAACCTTGTTTACCTTTATGACGTCACATATTTGTGACGTAAATGTTTCTCTGAAGCATTTAATTTCATGTTACTTAATTTTGCTGAAAGACAGACGTCCATTCCTAATAATTAATATTAAATTCGTTAGAGTCTACCCTAAACAAATTCTCTAACATGATATGTAATATCCGAAACTGAATCACATGATTGTATAATGTAATAATTTAGACAAATTCTCTAACGCTGAATCCTAAAACTGCGTGTGTAATATTCTAGACGAATTCTCTAAACCTAACTCTATAAATTGACAAGCCACCGACAGGCGAACACCTGGACAGGAAGTACTACAAGTGGCAAGCCTCGTACACAGGTGCCGCGCTTTGGAAATGAAGACACTGGCTAAGTAGACACTTGAAAACCTCGTTGAAAGCTTCTGTTTTCACAGTTTGATAAACACCATAATCTTCTACTCTTTCTCTTCATTATTATTCTTATTGTTGTTGTTGTTGTTGTTGTTGTTGTTGTTGTTGTTGTTGTTGTTGTTGCTGCTGCTGCTGTTGTTGTTGATTTATTATTATCAAATAGTCGTCAGGTTAACTTATCTAAAGATTATTATTTTTATTGTTGTTGTTGTTGTTGTTGTTGTTGCTGCTGCTTTTCATTATTGTCAAATAATAAAGATTGCACTGGAAGTTTTAAAAGTAGTTTGTCATATTCTTCTTAATTTTAGTTTATTTAGGATACATTAGCCTGTTGACTTGAAATGTGAAATTTCCAATTTCACTTATTTATTTATTTATTTATTTATTTAAAATTTACGGTAAACGTATGAAAAGTATCATTATATTCATAAACATAGTCTTGCTTAACAAAACTGACTAATAATTTCATTATTTAAATTAATAATAATAATAAGAAGAAGAAGAAGAAGAAGAAAATTCACTATAGGCGATAAAATTATCACAAAAACGACGAAAAAATGTCCGTTACTTGTCAGGTGTAGAAATTATAGTTTTATAGTTAAATGTTTTAATCGATTATGATTTGAAGGTTATTTATTTATTTATTTATGTTTTTATTTATAAAATATATAATAATGTTTATTCAGGATGTTAGCACATGAGCCAGACCGCTAAATTTGGAGTTTGAATATCAAACTGATGAACAAATCTAATGTAGATTTTAAGTCAGACCGAAGTCTGAAGTGTCCGAATACAGTGGATGGACATTTCAGATCGTTAGCATTCTGACTGCCAGTTCTTAATAAATACCTGTAAAATGGTTACAGCTTTCTACCTAGGATTATTCTGTATAAAATTCTGCATGTGTTGATATAGTAACTAAGATTTATTTTAAAATGTATTTTGTAAAATTAAGAAAACTGTCTGTAACTATATCCAGACGTTTTCTTTCATTTAAAATGGTCTTCAGAGGTTTCCATAAAAATAGTTAAATCAGGTTAGGCATTTTATAACTTGCGTGCAATTATGTACATATCGTTGGCTGATTAAATGTCATAATTTATATAACGGTATCATTGAAACTTTTGACATTTTTCAGCAGGGGGTAAGAAATATAATATCATAACCAAAACTGCTGTTAGACACAGTATAAATATATTATATATATACTGAAAGTCTTGGAAAAGTAATGATATTTAATCAGCCAGTGATCTTCTGTTCTAAACTGGATAATTTATAGTCTCCAATGTCATTTGCATTTTTCACCGAGTTCCTCGTGGCCGAACATAACGAATGAAAAAACATTAACAGCTAATCTTCTTTGTCAAAAGTTAAAATGTTACTCAAGTGGGAAATATGTGGCTTAACGTGGTTTCGCCATGAATAATACAAACTATTTAGCTGTTTCTTTCTGCGGCAGTTCATTATGTTGTGGTGTCGTTGTGGTGTGAACCTTGACCTTTGCACTTGTCTTGTGTTAATTGTCTGCCTTCCATCTGTCCTGCCCATTACTGAATCATCATAAGAAACCCTCTTTTTATATTGCTCAGTGACAGACGCAATTAATCGTTTGTTATCCAAAAAATTAAAACTATAAAAGATGAATTTCCCTTGTTTTCGTCAAATAAATCAGTTCTGAAGCTTAAACTGGATTAACTGAAGTAATAGCAATTAGCATGACCCGCCAACAAACAACTTAATGAAAATGCACGCCTGAAAATACACAAAACAAAATACCAGTTATGAAGGAATACATAACCTGATTTATATTAGTCTTATAATAGGAAGATTTAAATAAATAATAAAGATAAAAAGTAAATAAAGAAATAAATAAATAATAAAGTAAATAAGTAAATAAAGAAATAAAGAAATAATAAAGAAAATAAGTAAATAAATAAAGAAATAATAAAGTAAGTAAGTAAATAAATAAATAAAGTAATTAATTAATACAAATTAATAAAGTGGATACATATTATATAAATAATAAAATATAGTCTAAACATGGCTACACTAGTACGTGGAACGGTGCCTCATACGAAGGAAGGGCAGTAATCACGATGAGGTTTGAGGTCTCAACACTATATCTGGGACATCATTTTTATGATTAAAAAAAAATGTGGTTTTTTTTTTATTTTTTTGTTGTGGTTTTTTTTTTTTTGTTGTTTTTGTATATCGCATTGTCTGAATCTTGATAACCTGATCAAAAAAATATTATCCATTGTTAAATAACTGTATGAGACAAACTGATTTTCTAATGTCAACTATAAAAAAAAATTTAAAAAAAAATTAATTCCTAGTAATATCTGGTTTGAAATAAATGTATGTGCAATTCTATACATGGCAGCTGGAGACCATTTTAATCGGTTTAATCCCGGCTTACCCCACACAAAGCAATGAAATGGATGCCAGACATGAATAAACAGAAGACACTGGTTTGCAAACCGTGATCCTCGCAGTCAGTTATTTCCAGTTACAAGTTTCTATTACCAGTGTATCCGAATCGGATACGCGCGTGTCAAGCGTACCTTTTTCAGCTAACTTCACATAATCTTTATTTTTACATATATATCTTTTGATGTCTTGTTTAAATTAAAATAACAACAAAATAACATAAATTTGTCAACATCAGCACTTTATTTATATGAAACAATACACCCGATTTTATGTCATTGCATAAAGAACAAATAATTAGAATGTCAAATTAAAAAAAAGGCAAAACACATTAATGTCCCAATTCAATATTACTGCAAAGCTAAGTTACACCTGTACTCAATGACATATTACATTTTTTTTTTTTTTTTTTTTTTGTTCATTCTCACCTTCTGAAAACGTCCCCACTATATTAAATACATTTAAAAGTCAATATTCATTCTCACACATTATGCTCAATCCAAAGACAATTAGATGTATGCTGTGGAGGAACATTGGGATGACGAGATAAATTGGAAATGACATAACTCGACTTCATTCTTAATAATAATGAATAAATGAATGAATAAATAATTACTTTAAAAAAAAAAATAAAAAAAAGTTGTAACTGTTGTAACAACATAAGAGAAATAAGTATTTTGGTTAATTATTATTATTATTATTATTATTATTATTATTATTATTATTATTAATTTTATTTATTAATTTTATTTTATTTTATTTATTTATTTATTTATATATATATATATTGACAAAAAAGATGAATGAAATAATCCAGTTTATAATTTCTTCAAATCTATTAAAATAAAAATGGAAATTTCTTCTATAAAAATGTACAGTGAATTATCAGCCAGAAAAATGCATCTATAACAATGACAATTTCATAGTACATGAACTCACCTTGCAAACCTTTTTAAACACACACCCATGCACAGTATAATCAGTACACTTGTATTTTTTAAAGTCATTTTGAGTTCAAATTCAGATCTTAGTTCTGTGTGAAAAACATTTTGAACATCAAAGATGCTAACAAAGATGTTTTAATAACAGAAAACACAGAACATTTCAGTTCAACTCATTTACACAATCCATTGTCTATTTTTTTTATATATATAATGTGAAATGAAATTATATGTATTTTAAGTGTCTACTTTTTTAATGATTTCTAATATAACTATATACATGTAGAATTTACAGTTGATGTACCCATACTTTAATAAAAAGCAAATGAGTACAAAACCTGAAATCTAGTCCAATTCATATAAAATATACATTCCAATGTCACAAATTCATAGATCCAAGTGAAGAATAAACATGTCTAGTAAATATATAGGTGTACAAATACTGAGCTCATTACATGAAAAATAGTTTAAGATATGTACAGTTTAAAAAATCTTTATAATTTTTTTTCTTCTTCATTGACATAAATATGTAAATAGTAAAACTGATAAATTTTGCAAACGTGACATTCCAGATATTCTACAGCCTGAAACAAAATTCATATTTAAATTTTAGCTGTTCAGAAATGATAGATTTATCTTTTCTGAACTGCTTATTTAAATGAAAAATATCTGGTTTTGGACATTCAGTAATTCCAACTACATAGCTCCAGAATTCAGAATTTTTTATTTTTATATAACTTGTAATTACAAGAGTTATATTTAAGTGAAATGAAGTTCTGTGTAAAAACTGAATTAGGCAAATTCATGTTAAAAAAAATGGTCCACACGTTTTTACCCATCAAAAAAATCTAATTACAGAAAAGAATTAGCGATATAAATTTTTCAGAAGAATAAAGCATCCATTTTCAAGAATATAAGAAAACTAATAGCAAAAGATATTAAATGCAATACAAGTAAGTATCTGAAATGTCTGTCAAAGTAAATAAATGCATTTTCAAGCAAGGTGAACTATCTATGCAAGGGGAAGCAACTACTGTTTTGTTTTATAAAACCTAGAAAGATGAGACATGTTACAACTAAAAAGAAAATGTTTACACTGCTCTGAAGGTTACTTTCTTGTTAACCAGAGTAACTAAAAGTCAGAGCACTGGGCTTCAAAAAAATTATATAAATGAAATGAAAAGAATGAAATATTTGTAACTTAATATATATGTAGTCAGTCAGAACAATTCTTTTAATTATTTTTAATATTTCTCCAGAAGTTAGAAATTGCTAGCTGGTGAAGATATCCATTTTGGTTTTATTTTTAAAAAAAACAAAGGTGAAAAAAAATCTCTCTTTAAGCTACTTAAGCTAGTTTTTTTTTTTTCACAAAATGCAAAGCCAAAACAAACAACAGTATTTAATTTCTATATTTTAAATGTTGTTGTAAAGTCTACTTGATCTTTAAGGAAAAAACAAAAGAGGGTAAAACCTTTTATAATTAATATTTTCTTTACATTGACTATTTAAGATAATAATAAATAATATGAAGTTATTTGTAAATATTTATTTAAAGATAATTTATCAGCAACAAATAAAATACATTTAAAATAGAAATTTATTATCCCTGTATCCATGTAACATTTAGTCTGGCACTGTTTTGAATCAAACAGTAGCTATGTACATCTAAGTAATCATGTATATGTACACACACACATTAACAACATCATGTCATTTTGGACTTTTTTCTAGCTATTGCATCTTCAACTGCTTTCAACTGTTTCAACAACTCTTCTCGTCTAGACAAAGTACTCTTTTTGATTTTGGGTTTCTCTGGAGCTGGAGTTGGAACCGTTGTAGTTGGTTTTGTAGGCACTGGAACCTTTGTCTGAGCAGATGGTTTGACTGGAGCCTTTGCCTGCGTCACTGATACTTTGGCTCTGGCTGGAGGTGACTTGGCCTTCTCTGACCTGACCACAGAGCTCGGCTTTATTACCTTTTCACCTGAAAAGAAGCATTTGAAAAGTTATTAAAACTAAACCTTTTTTTTCACATTGTTATTACTGACAACTCTCTGTACATCTTGTAATAATATGTCAGCTGTCAACAGAACTGGGCTGCTTCACATAGCTCTACCTGACAACTGAAATGAGTAAGTACCTGAAGGAACATTGTTTGTTGGAGTTACTGTTCTATTACTGTAAATAGAACTGGGCTGCTTCACATAGCTCTACCTGACAACTGAAATGAGTAAGTACCTGAAGGAACACTGTTTGTTGGAGTTACTGTTCTATTACTGTAAATAGAACTGGGCTGCTTCACACAGCTCTACCTGACAACTGAAATGAGTAAGTACCTGAAGGAACATTGTTTGTTGGAGTTACTGTTCTATTACTGTAAATAGAACTGGGCTGCTTCACACAGCTCTACCTGACAACTGAAATGAGTAAGTACCTGTAGTGACTTTGTTTGTTGGAGTTACTGTCTGACGTTTGGCTGGAGGTCCTGTTTGTTCTGATGCACGTCGTTTTACTCCAGGCAGTGATGGTGTTGCAGGAACAGATTTCTCAGAACCCTGGTAAATTAAATATACATTCACTATCAGTAAACAGAAAAATTTTCATAGAAAAAATAAAAAGTCTGCCAGTGAAATTTTAGAAGTTATTATCCAATATTATTGAAAAATGATTTATTATACATTGCTCCTGTAATAATTCTAGTTTAAAATGCCTCACTGATAAAGAATTACCATCACTTAAAACATTGAAACTGCAAACCTTATTGACAAGGAGTAATTTAATGCTTTGTTTCTGTCCTACAAGTTTCATGGGATCTTTTGGTTTGATTGGAGTTGCTGGAGCCCGGCCTGACTGATGACGGTAACTTGCAGAGTTGTAGACTCTACTCTCAGAACCCTGTCTGTTTCTCTGTGAGTGTTCTGATTTCTTCTGTTTGTGCTCTGTCCTGTCTTCAGAAACCACAGGTCGTCGAACTGCTTCCTTCACTGGCGCTTTGGTCTGTTTTTTGTCATCTGTAACAGACAATTATATTGATTTTTTTAAAAATAATGTTTTAAACTGATTTTATTTATATTAAAAATATCACAAATTTCAAATTTCAAAAATAAATATATAAAAATACGCAAATAATATAAGACTTAAAGAAACCTACCTTTGCTTGAAAAATCTGTGATTTGTTACTATACTTGAAACTATTAATACTTCATATTCATATTAAGAAGAGCTGGCAGGATAAAATTACCTGGTATTTTCTTCACCACAGGATCTCCATTCTGTCCCTTCTGCAGGTCTCTGTACAAATGATCTGAATCTGCACTTCCGCTTGATGTGGATGATCCGGAGCTGCTGGATCGTGATGAGATGCTGCTGGCACTGTGAGACCGAGATCGAGAAAACGATGATGATGATGAACGACTTCGAGAACGCGACTGACTGCTTCCACTAGAGCTGACAGAACGAGGTCGTGTTCTGTTAAAAAAATAAATACATCAAAACCAAAACTGCTTTGGTCTGAGAAAGTCAAAAATAGAAAATATTTTCAAATAAATAAATAACTCAGTTATACAGTGTTATTAATGTAAAAAAACTACTTAACACTTTATTTTAATAATTGAACATGAATTTGTTAATGCAAGAAAAAAGAAACCTACTTGTTAAGAAGAGGAAGTGGAACTTTCTCTGGTCGTCTTGACCGGTTGTTTATTTCTGCCTGCGGAGGTTTCACTTGTTTGGCTGGAGAGTGGGTCAGAGCTGCAGCTATTGGTTTGTCTGGATAGCGCTTGTTGTGTTTCGCTGTCTGACTAATGGCACTGCGAGGTGGCTCACTAGACAAAACAAAAACAATGTTCAGTACAAAGTCACGGTTTACAAAATCCATTCTTATCACACATTTCTTGAAAATTTTAAATATTATCAAAATATACTTTCAGGTTAAAGAAGTGAAATATTGTTTACATTCTCTTAACATGTATTCGTACATAGTGTGTAATTAGAAATACACTTGAAAATATTTTATTAAGATTTGTATAATGCAATTTTAAAACCTTTTTCAAAGTAAAAAATTGTTGATATTAATCAAAGTAAAAAGATTTTTTGTTTGTTTTTTAAAATATATTAAAAAAAAGAAGAAAAAAGATAATCGTTTAGCATGAATGACAACATACGTCGCTTTCGCTGGAAGTGGCATCCTTTTGTCTGGCTGTCTTGAAGCACTGCAATGAAAATATTTGTGTTCAAAGAACAGCAATGTACTAGATAATCAATAATTTAAAACAAATCTAAGATAGAACTATTCTCAGGATTTAACAGCAGACTTGGATTTATTTATTTATTAATTAATTATTATTATTTTATTTTATTTTTTTGTGGGATAGGGTTTTCTCACTAGTTTTAGTCGAAAAGACTAAAATTCAAATTGCATTATTGGTAAATGAAAGAATGGTAACTGGTTAATTTTTATCATCAATGATACTAGCAAAATAATAAAATAAATAAACAAATTTATAAACTATGATACTTAAAACAGTTAACAGTTTTCTTTAATCTACGAAATTCTTTTTCAACTTATTTTTGTTTTTGTTTTACTTGGATTTGTGAAATAATTGATTAAAAAGAATATATATATATCAGTTGAACATTAATGTGAATATTTATATATGATATATATTTTGATATATGATACATACTTAACTCTTGGTGACTGTGTTGAAACCTTCTTAAGATCAGATGAAGGTTGTCTGCCTGGTCTAGTAACTCCCGGTGAAGTAGGAGATCTGACATTGACAATTAATTAAAAATTAAATTATATTGAGTAAAGCATAATAAACAAACTCAAATAAAAACTGTTTCATTAAAGTAAATATTGAAGAGTAATGATTTGTAATATCTATCAAAGTGAGATTCTGCAAGCAAACACAAAGTAACAAATGAAAGGTTGCCTACCTGGAGCTGTAGGATGAAGAACGGCTGAATGATGACCGACTACTGCGTGATGACATGGAGGATGATCGTGATCGTGATGAAGAATATGAACTAAAAAAAAAAAAAAATCAAATATTTTATAATTTATTGCATGTAAAACTGAAACAGTTAAATTTTTCAATAAATTCAATCTGATGTTATGCCTCTGAGAATACTTATTATGTACAAAAATAGGGAAAATGTATGACAAGCCTAATTAAAATATTTTAGAAAACCAATGTGGTTTGAGCTAAATGTTAGCACTGAAAAGATCTTTGTAATCTAGATGTGAATCTAACAAATACCTCGATGATCCTCGTGATGACACGCTGTATGATCGTCTTGAGCGATGTCTTCCTCGAGAATCACTCCTTGATCCCTGGTATCTAGAAATAGGTGACTTTGTCCTTCAATTAGAAAAAAAGAAAAACTTTATGGTACAGATACAAAGAACATAATCACTGATATGATAATGATATGAATAAAAGACGATACTGAAATCAAATATTTTGAAACTTTTATTACCAAAGACTAAATGTGACATAAAATAAAAAAAATAACAACTTCAATGTAAATAAACATTTATGAAACCATTGATTTCTACCAACAGAGGTATAACAAATTTTTGTTAATTATCCAACTGCTGGATCAAGTAAAATGATATTAATTTTTATTGCAACATGTAACCATATTTCTCAAACATTAATTGCTATCAATGAGATAATGCAGTTTACATACTTCCATTATTAAAATTACTGGCATTTTTCTTTAAAAGCTTTTAATGTTTGTCAGAAGTTAAAATGATATCTGATTTTTTTGTTTTCCTTTTGTGTGCATGTGCATGTGTGTTTGGATTAAAAGAGGTCATGAATACCTAAATATTTTTGATACACTGTATTTTTATTTATTGGGAAAATAAATGTGAAAGTTAAGATAAACTAATGATTATTCAAACATCAATTAAAAAGAATAATTACTAACTAGAATGATTGTAATTTTATTTTATTTAAGTAAAGCTGAGTATGAAGAAAGTAAAACTTTAATGAATCATTCTGTGTGTATTTTCTTGCTGACCTTTGCCACGGGTCGTGCCATTCATCTGCCTGTCTGCCTTTGGGGACATGCTTTGCTGGGTGTGGTATCTCAGCTCTGTCATGATGCCACTTTTCATGTCTTCTCTCGTGTCTCGGTCTCGGGGGATACCTGAGCAAGAAAAGAAGCTTTGCACAACATTCAGCGCAATAAAACTCTGTAGATCAGTTTTAGAAATATCAGCTGAATTAAGTGATTAAATATTGAAACCAAATATTTTCTTTTAAAGCACTTCTTTAAAAAGAAAGATAAAAATAAATATATTAAAAAAATTAAATAATTTGATACTTACAACGGTCGTTCAACTCTGTCCATGTGTAAATTAAACTGTCTTTCCTTAAAATTTGGCCTTTCTTCTTCCTGCAAGAAATACATCATGTCAAATATTTAAACACATAAATTACTTTGGTCTTTTCCTCAAGTGTTATTTATAGAAAATAAATTCAAAATGAAACAAAAAATAAAAATATAAAAGAAAGCTTTAAATTTAGTTATTTATTTACACAAACAAGCAGACTGTGTGTAAATTTCAGATAAACATTATGCAGATCATTTTCTATTTCTTCTCTATTTCCAGAAATTGTTTAGAATGTTTAACAACAATGTTCTTCATGTGTTTCTCAGTATGTCAGTTTAACATACCCTGAAGGGTGGGTAGTCAGGTCTTGACCATCTCACTTCAAAATTTTCATACTGTCCTGGCTGCCAGGCTGCTGCCTGTGGTTTTCCATAGTATTCATCATCATCAAAACTGAAATCAGAACATTCCTCAGTATGAAAACAAAAATATTTAAAGTGAACGAATCTTCAGACATTCAGTGATGAAAACACTTTGTAACAAAAAGGAAAAGCTGAATATAATCACGTCTCTAAGAAGAGAATGTATAACTAATGTGTAAAAACAAAGTGAAATATTTAAAACTCACACTTGCTGGTCATAATATGGATCTTTTGAAAATTTGCTTCTTTCATTATCTTTGTTCAGTTCTCTCTCTTCATCAAGACTTAAATTCATTCGTTTTTCTTCAAAGTCTGTTTCTTGTTCCTTCTTTTCCTGAGCTTTTTTTCTCAGCTATAAACATAAATTTAAAAGGAAATGACTTTAATCAGCTTTATATCAGACAAGCAAACACAATTATTATTTAGTTCTCTAGTTGAAATCTTTTATGCTATGTATGTATGTATGTATGAAATTACAGTCATATGAAAGAAAAAAAAGAAAGAAAGAAAGAAAGAAAGAAATAAATAATAAATAAACCCTATGAATTTTCAATGTTTGTCATGCCGAGGATAGTGTTTTATAAAATTATGACATGACTGATCTTTACAAAATATAACCAAAACACTTTGTACAAGAATGAGAACAACATATACTTTGAACTGGTTTTATCTTCACACTCTTTGCCACATACTCTTAAATGATTTTACCTCCTTTGCATGTCGCAGACCGCGTTCCCAGGCTGATTCTGTGGGGGGCAGTTCTGGTGGTGGGGGAGGTTCAGGTTCATCGGGCATCTGAGAAAACAGATTAAATAAAAATAAACTCAGGTTTTTAAAAATTTATTCTGCATAATGACTGGTTTCACAAATTAACTGTAACATAAGTTTGTATGTATGTAAGATATCTTCTCAAATACATGCAACAGTATTTCAGTATTTGATGAAGCTTGATGATAGGTGTTGGTAAGATCATGTTGAGTAAATATTTTTAATGATATATTCATTTATAATTTATTTTAACATATTGATAATTTATTATAATGTGTATAATGTTGGATTCTGCCAAATAAGTATCTTAATTATATAAATACTCCAAATGCACTGTGACTGAATGCACCTAAGCAATGAAGGTAATTTTAAATATTTCTTTCTGGAAAGATAAATACAGGGAGAATAACTATATACCTCAGGACCCCAAACTGGACCAAATGGTCCCATGAGTGGACCAGTTCTGTTAAAACCTGGCATTTCAATTAACCTGTAATTCCCTGCAAGACAAAAATCAAGGATTATTAAATTCTGGTAAACAAATTGTTTTTTTTTAATGCTATGGATAATAAAAAAATCAGTATATTTATTTTAAAAAAAACATCCTGAGATGAAAAATGACAAGAAATAGCATATTTTTTTAATTTATGGTTGAAGATCTGATATGAACTGAGAATGAAGATACAAGTCAAAACCTGCCTTTGTCATTGATTCCTGGATGTAAGAATCGACAGTTCAATCCCCAAGTGCAGCTTCCTCGCAGAAAAAAGCGGCACACTGGTTTAGCAGACTGTCTCCTGAAGCCAGGTTCACGGATTTCACCTTCCTCACAATCTTCATCCTGTAAATCATTAAAATGACAAACAAACAAAAATAAATAAAAGAATTAAAACAGAACACAGATTACAGAAATACATATTTATTACTAATGCAAAAATAAACAATCAAGTTCAATGACCTGCATACTTTAGAACAATCCTTCTTCTATTTAAGTATATATTTAGATTAATTAATATTATTATTAACTGATGTTTCTCACATTAGTTATAATATTGCTTAATTGTCAGGATTTTGGGAATCATTTTAACATTTTAAGGTTTCTGAAATCATACAGTAACATAATTCATATTTATTGTTTGCAGTTTTCATTTGGTTACAGGAATAATTCTTGGCATTTATTAAATTCAGTGAATCAGAATATGTAATTTACAATGTCAATTGCTGAATATAACCTTAAGAGTTAAAATATATCATTACACATGAATTATATTTGTTCAGCAAGAACAAAATACAAACACCACAGCCTGATTAAATCTGTGTGCTTGTAATGCACTGACTATATGAAATATTTGGTGAATGTTTCGTTATGTACATGGCAAGTGATTTCATTAAGAGATGAAATACATATAATTTACCTCATCTATTTCTCCATCATCTTCATCATCATCTGTAATTTCTCCTTCTTGCTGAAAATATAATAAGTATTTTACATGTTTAATCTGAAACAAAGTATAAATTCTAAGAGAAAGGGTTAAAATTTAATTATAATCTTACATCTGACTTAATTTTTCAAAACACACACTTGTTAGTCATAATAAATACCTTTTCATCTTCACTTCCCAAATCTTTCTTCCCTTCTCCATCTTCATCGTATTCCTTGGAAATGTCATTTTGATGTCCATGTATGTCATCAGTAACATCTTCTTCATAGTCTAACTCTACATGTTCCTCATTAAAATTTGTGCTTTCATTATTCCTTTTTATCTTACCATCTACATAAATATCATCAGATGTTGTACTCTCAGCAACAGCAGTTACTTCACTTTCTGACACACTGTTTGCATTCTTATTTACAATATCTTTACCATGGCTATAAAGTGATCTTTCTTTGGATATGCTGCATTTATCTAACTTTGCGTGAAGATGCTGGTCACTATTCATAGCATCTGTACTAGATGATATGTTTTCTGAAACATCAACGTCAGACCCTGCTGCCAGTATGCTATCTGCCTTACATCTGTGTAAATTAGTTTCTTTCCTTGTTTTTCTCTTCTGTTGTTTGAAACTATCACAACTTACAGATTTCAACTCATTTGAAGTTTCTGAAACATCACAAGTTACATGTTTTTCTGATTTAACACAGCTACCTGAGTCATCATTATCAGATTTGTTTTCTGACATTGAGGGATTATCCCAAATCTCTTCACTATCAGAAATAGGAGAGCTTGCAATATTTGTTGGCCACTGAGATGATAAAACATCGTCTTTGTTTTCTAACTGATTACAGTCAGCATCTCCTCCAGAATCTGGTGATGCTATGGAACAAATGGGTGTTAAATTTGCCTTCTTTTTATTTTTATTAATCATGTTCAATGGATTTTCACTGTTAATCTTTGTGCCCAGCAAACCACTGTTTAATAGGTCTTCCTGCTCAGCAGGGCACTTAGAAGTATTTAGGATCCCTGAAGGGTGATGTGTTAACACATTTTCACTATCAAGATCACCTCCAATTAAAGGTTTCTGTTCTGATGTTGCATCATGCCTTTGAGAAAAGCAAGTGTTTTCAATACCGCCATTAGATTCACTATCATAAATATTCACAGAAGATGTAGGCAGTTCATCTTCTGAAACTGCTGTTGGTTCACTATCTACCAGCGACTCTTTATTAACTTTGGAAAAAGGTGTATTTACATCTTCCTTGTTTGATGACAATGAAGTTGCAACCTCTGGTGATGCAGGGCCAGTTTCATCATTAGGACATGGAGGACTTCTATCCTCAACTGATACTACTTCATCATCTGGAAAGGTTGGAACTTCATCATCTGGAGATGCTGGACCTTCATCATCTGGAGATGCCAGACCTTCATCATCTGGAGATGCTGGACCTTCATCATCTGGAGATGCTGGACCTTCATCATCTGGCGATGCAGGCCCTACATCATCAGGAGAGGCAGGCCCTACATCATCAGGAGAGGCAGGGTTTTCATCTTCAAATGACATCGGGCTTACATTGTCACAAGATGCTGGACTTTTACACTTAGGTGATGCCTGGCTTCCAGCAACAGAGGAATATGGAACATCATGTGTTGATGATACTGGAAAACTGTCTGAATCATTAATTTCTCCATCTTCAACAATTTCTACTCTCTTGTCTAAGATTTCATGTTTACGCAGATCACTGTTAACCATTCCTGATGATACAACATCATCTTGAGGTCCTGGAATTTCAAATGTAGTTTCCACAGATTCTGCAGTTTCAGAACAATACTCCTTTTCATTATCAAGACTATTCTCCATAGATTCATCAGCCTCCATCAGGCTGATAGAATACTATCTGAAAAATGAAATCATTAAACTGAATAATTATTAGTACCTAACCAAATAATGCTATCCCACATGTAATAAAATAAAATAAAAATAACAGTAAATAAATCCACTTCCATAATGGACAAGTTATGATAAAAAATGTTGTTATAGTTATACCACTATGGTCAACAAACACAAGAAAAACAAACATCTGTGAAATTTGTTCAATGGTGATCATAATATAATGTCTGTTTTGTAACATAAATTAAACCTCTATTAATAAAGCAATTTCAGTGTATTCATTTAGTACATATCCTTAGTCACTGTTATTTGCATTACAGTAAGAAACTGGATTCCTTCGTTATTTTATTAAATTACAACTTTAAAACAATTGTTGAGAAAAAATTTATGTTCTGTAATATTAAAAAAGAATATAGATACAAAAAAACAATAATAATAATAATATAATAAAATAAACAAGCTATATTCATTCACTGATATTAAAATAACAAGATGCATTATTTTACATTCCAAGCATTGCTCCACAACTGGGGTTTATTGAAGGTCACTATGTATAAAAGAAAATTTGGCAAATTTTGATGTAAGTGACCTAAAAGAATAATGGTTTACGTATATGTCAAGTATGTAGGAAGTATGATAATAAAATCTTAAATTAAAATTTTAAGACTGCAATAAAGCAAAAATATATGTTTAATTAAAATAAATGTAACTATCCTTTCATTAGGCACTGGCACACAAAATTTCATCTTGGAACAATAAAAGGCTTTTATTTTTTTACATTATATATCTATTAAGAAAGAAAGAAAAAAATTGCATTTTTATCTTTATTCCAACAAACGTTGTGGCCGATAAGAAAAAAACAGAGTTTTGAGAAAATGCAGACTTTGCCAGCTCTTATCTTTCATAATTTTAGACCCCAAATCTTGAAAATGTACAGTCTTCAAGCATTTAACATAGACCATGCTAATTTTTTTCAGATTCATTTCATCACAAGATCTGATTTAGCAGCTTACCAAAAATGGCTGAAGGTGGTGCATTTCACAAAATGCTTATAAAGCTAAGTATATTTCAGTTTGATGATTATCCAATTTACACATGTGCCAATTTATTAGATCATCTATAAACTAATTTTTTATATTCATTTCCATCAGCTTTAATTTTTTTAAATTATAACAAAAGGTTTCATGTAATCATATGCAATTATTCATCAAATAAACAGAAGAACAGGCTTAAAACAAGCTAATGTTACTGTCAAACTCAAACTGGTTAAAACTGTCAACAGAGGAATCACAAATTAACTTGAATCCTACCATTAACTATCTTTTTTAATAAATTCAGCAAATATTTTTTAAGTTATTAATGGCCTTTGTATTACTCTGTATTATTCAACGTCAGTATAACACATTTGCCAATCATAATTTCCTCCACAACCCATTTTCATCTACTTGCTTAGTGAGAGCAATGGTTGCTGTCAGAAGTTCATTGTCTAATTGAAGTTTTACTGTCTTTTAATGCCCCACCATTTCCATAGATTTCATCAGAATAATTGAAATTTTAGCATTCTCATATAAATGAGGAACCATGAGATGGCAAAAGTCAAGTGTATTATTCAACACAGTACAATGTCAAAGTCTGGAAAAAGAAACAACTCACATATCACAAAATTCAGTAATGAGTCATCAAAACCATTTGAAAGAACAGTGTCTATGATTTCTTATGAGATGTTGTAAGATTCATCAATTCTATTCCATAACAAACATGTTGGTGTAGAAACCTTGAAACTCAGAAAAAGTATCTGAAAAGTATTCAGTTTATTTTTGGGGACATTTATCTTAGTTACATGGTCAGATCTAGACCATTTAAGATTTATTAAATGACCTATCAGTGAACCAGTGAGTACTACACCCTGGGACATGACCTTGTCATCACTACCATTTAATAGTTTACATGGCTGAATTTTACATATGGTGTGTTTCAAACAATCTAAGTGGTTGAAAAGCATAGATACTAATATCTACTGATGCTCATATGTGGAAAAAAAAAAAAGTGACATTTCCAGCTTTCTGGTCTATTAGGGACTGTCTCAAAATTAACTGAACAGAAAGAAATTCATAAATGGAATGCTAAAAAAAAATCATTTATAGGGAAATCTCAAAATGGAAAAATTTGCCATTTTTTAACAAATAAAAAAACATTTACTCGAGTGACAAAAGTGATATAAAATACAGATTATAAGCATACACCCCTCTACATAGTCAGAAATACATGAGTAACAAACCCTATTAGACTAATAATTCAATCAGTAAGGTACAAATTATACACAAACAATTTTTCAACAACCATTTCAGATCTTCCTAACCTTGACTCGTAAGAAATAATTTTATATCAATGAAAAGGTAGAACCTATGATAGTGCAACTTTTGAAGCAATGTATTATTACTGTTAAGATTTAGAATTAAGAAATACAGTTTAAAATTACAATATCCACTTTGACATTTAATAAAACTGAACGTTGTTTAACAGCTCTTTACCCAGAAATGACACTCTAGGAAAGACCATGGAAGAATATCACCAATTCTGAATGTAGTCATGATGATACACTGATTCTGTGATAACTAATGGGACTCATGTCAATTTTAATGGTTGTAAGTTATCACACTTTTGTACATATTTGTTCTGGGTTTTTTTTATTGGGTATTTTCAAATCACTTCCTTGAAGTTACATATGAAAGGGACCAAAACAATCACCTGACAGTTGCACATGTACAAAATTATGTTAACAGAACAAGTATCTCACTGAAAAATACAGAGATGTGTAGATAATGACCACTCAGATCTCTATATTTCTTTCACTTGCATTGACATAATGATAACATTTTGATTTTGTAAAATACTTCTAATAATTAAAGAAATAAAACATTTCATATAAATATAGTTATCATTTCAAAATGTCCAGCAATATCACCATAAATTCCATTTTCAACTGGGTGAAGTTGCCGTGCATTTTATGTACGACAGAAAAGGATGGATGCTGTTTAAAATTATTATATTACTGAAACACACAAACTTCTTATAATCATTTCATGGGTTTTTAAATTTTCAATAACTTGTAGGTGGTATTCTTTTCTTCAGTGTCCCGACTAAGCAGTTATAATTTGAATACATACAGAATGTAATTAATTATTTTAAATATTTATTTGTCATGAATTATGTATACTAGTAAAAATAAATCTGTTTTCTTTATGACAACTCACGTTAATTAATTGTTCATATCAGTACTATCAAATGAAAATCATGTAATCCCACTTGACAATGACAGCCTCTGAAACTGCAGTTATAATCAAAAACTGGTAAGATTAAAGGTGTATTGTGATAGTATTAATATCACTATTAGATGATTAATAATCTTACATCTTATAATCAGCATCATACTCATACTCGTAGGACAGGATTATTAAGAATTCTCTGAATGATAGTAAGTTTAATAATAAAATAATTTAAACAGCATCAATCCATTCTAGTTACACAAAAACCGATTTCACCCGTGGATAAATTGCATAGACAAGATCGCCATACTCCGGTTCAAATACGAAAATAAAATTTTTACTCAAATAAACCAGTCAGTCATTTACTAGGTTATTTAAAATTTCTTCAAAGGCTTCTGCATTCACTAAAATTATAATTTCAGTATTTACAACGTTAATCTGTTAAATAATAAAAATATAGCCACTAACTATTAATTTAACAATCAGATTCAGAATCTCGATTGTTTCTCCATGACAATTGATATGAATCTATGACTCCAGCCTCTGTAAGTCATTTTAGACTCTAGAGTCTGAGTAGCGAGTATCTCAGAATCTGTAGCAATGAAACATGTAACATTATAAATGCAATCCAGGAACCTTACCCAACTTATTAACAAACGAACCAAATCATACACTTAAAACTCAAAAATCTGCTGGCTGAAAAAGTCTTATTAACTCTTTTCTGTTCACAAATATATATTAAACACATTTACGAAAAAAAGAAATCAAGCTGCTTGTAGGTGCCGCCATTGCTAAATTCTGATTGGCTCTGCGTTTTATGGATAATCGGAAATTAAACCATAACAACTGCCCTCAATAAATCGTCCATAGAAGATTCGTCCACCACTGATTTAAAATATGCAATAAATTTAGACTATAATACTTTATTTATAATCCCGCAGAGGTAGAATTTTAAAATTAATCATAAGTTGAAAATAATTAACGAAATTTGGAATGAAAACGTCATTAGAATCTTAAGGACGAATTGCAATGGACGGATAGTTTCTGGTACAAATACAGACGTAACGAATAGTCTAGAAGAGATAGTTTATTGTATAGGAAATGGATGTTGGAGAATTATTAGCTTACCAGGTGAAGTTGAACTTATTGTGAAATGTTTTTGTCTTATTGTTCTAAATATTTACGAGGGCTTGATAAAAGTTTTGAAATTTCTCGTAGAAATGGAGATCAATGGTGCAATACAGTTAGTTTGAATTACTTATTAATCAATTAGCAATTTAACTGACAATGACATGTCATGATAACGAAAAACTTAATCCACTGAATTGTTGCAATTCACTGCACATTCATTTTGTCGTTTTCCAAAACTAACTTTTATGCCCATGGCCAAGTTTAAAAGGAATTAATATTCATTCAACATAATCAACACATTAGCAGATTAATACTGTTACGTTATTTGATCATAAATTATATAAGATAATTTTGTTTGCAGCCTGATAAACCAAGCACTAAACGTAAAAACGTTGACAGAGAACACGGCAGCAATGCTAAGCATAAACGAAGATGGGATAAAACAGAAGAGCCATTTGTTGATTTGTCGCAGGAAGATAAAGACAAAATTTTACAAATGGTTGAAGAAGAACCAGAGGTATGGTCATAAAAGTTCACAAATACATAAGCATCAGACTGATTATGACATTAATTACTGTATAGTCTGACCAATGAATAATCCAAAAATAAAACATTATAAATGGCAGTAAATATAAATAATTTTAAATTATGAATACACACTGTAAGCATGTTAGGTTAATACTGAGAAGAAAATTCGATCTGGGATAAAGTTACAAAAACTAGCAAATATTTTTATTGTTTTAATTACATGCATTTTAATTTTTATATTTCTTATTTTCTTTGTGAAAACAATAATTTAAGTGATAACATAATGTCAGGGAGTATTAAAATACATGAGCTCCACATTAAGTATTGTGTGTATGCAAGCAGGCATATGTATTTATTTGCACCCAAATAACCGTATGAATGGTCTTTTCAGACAGAAACTCTTGATGAAACAAATATGAAGAAATTATTGTTGCAGTTTGAGAAGAGAGTTTACAAAAATCAGGAAATGAGAATTAAATTTCCTGAAAACCCAGAGAAGTATGTCGACAAACCATTCCAAATTTTAACATATTGCCCTGCATTTTATTGTGGTAATATAAATATTGGAAATTAAAATACTTTTATTGTTATTACATTTTGTTAACTTTTTTACATATTTTTTTGTATTATAATTTGATATTAACATAGGATTATGCATAATATAGTAAAATAATCAAATATTTTTATAATTTTTTTGCATCCTGTAGACATAGTCAGATGTAATCTATTTACTTTGAAAAGTATAAATGATTGTTTCATTTTTTTAATTGTTATTTTAAAGATTTATGGAATCTGAGGTGGAGGTGAATGATGTTATCAATGGTATGCATGTAATTGCTACAGTTCCAGAACTCTACCACATCCTGGTTGATCTGAACACAGTCCATTCCTTGCTGCAACTACTTACTCATGAAAACACAGGTGTTTCCTTCGTTTTAACAAAACACAATATCTAAAATCATAAAACAAAATTACAGAGAACTTTATTTACGTGTTAGCATATACACTGATAATCACAGAGAATGCATTACTGACTCAGCAAAAATATCAAACACATCCTATTCAGGCATTGTAATTTAAGGTTGTTAACATGCTTTAATTTCATAACACATTCATGTTATGCATGTCAGTATTGATGGGCATATAGTAAGGCAACACAGTGACATCTCATGATGCCATATGCAAACCAAAATTACCTCCAGTTGCTGAAAAGTGTAAGCAGGAGTTTGCTTCCAGACTAATTGTTCCATTGCATCCTGTATGTGTTCTGTGGGAGCAAGTTCTGGTGACAGAAATGGACATAGATTTGTGGTTGGTTCAGATAGGTGATAATGAGTTTAAAGGTGTGAGGTCTGGTGTTTACATGTTGTAGTGTCTGTAAATGAAAGCTATGTGAGGCATGCTACTTGTGGAGGGCATCATCCCTGCAGGTCTGGTGTTTACATGTTGTAATGTCTGTAAATGAAAGTTAGCTGTTATGTGAGGCATGCTACTTGTGGAGGGCATCATCCCTGCAGGTCTGGTGTTTACATGTTGTAATGTCTGTAAATGAAAGTTAGCTGCTATGTGAGGCATGCTACTTGTGGAGGGTATCATCCCTGCAGGTCTGGTGTTTACATGTTGTAATGTCTGTAAATGAAAGCTATGTGAGGCATGCTACTTGTGGAGGGCATCATCCCTGCAGGTCTGGTGTTTACATGTAATGTCTGTAAATGAAAGTTAGCTGCTATGTGAGGCATGCTACTTGTGGAGGGTATCATCCCTGCAGGTCTGGTGTTTACATGTAATGTCTGTAAATGAAAGTTAGCTGCTATGTGAGGCATGCTACTTGTGGAGGGCATCATCCCTGCAGGTTTGGTGCTGCAGTGTCATCGCAATATGCGAATGTCTGCCTTTCCTTCCTTTCTGATTTGTACCCATATCTTCACACTACCATTTCCCTGGTTATTCATGTTATGGACACAACAGTTGATGTATTATCCACCCATCATTATAGCAAAAATTAAATGTGAATTCTTGTTCTGAAAAAAACATCTGTCCCCAGCAACATTGTGTCCATCAGAGATGGTTTTAAGGCCATTGGAATGCACATTTATCTAAATCATGCTAGGGCTTGGCCCCTTTCAGTACCAGAAAGTCTCAGCATCATTTCATTAACTAAAAATCATTCACAAAATGCAAAACTGATTTCCCTGCTTTATAACTGCAGAACTGTAAGTTTCCAATGGAATGCAATAATTCTGCTCCCAGATAATACAGATGCACAAAGTATGGTTTGACATGACTTTTCATCCAGTCACATTTCAAACTGCATCTTCAGCAAAACTGGGCCAAATAAATGAGTGCTCTTTTTCTGTAGTTGTCTCTCTAGATCAGTGATTCTCAACCTTTTTTTGCCAACGGAACACCTTGGAACACAGGAAAAAATAGCAGCACACCTGGCTAAATATATATGAAAAATATTTGAATTTTGCAAAATAAAAACATGGCAAGTCATAGATAGCATACAACCGTAGACACATAGAATGACTCAAACTAAATAAAGAAAAACACAGCTATGAACTCACTTCACTGCAGTAGTTCTAATTTCATGAGTCAAATAGCTGGCTTCTTTAGTGACAAATTTGTGCCTGACTTTTATTCATAATTTCATCAATGTTTGGTCAAATATGAGACAGACACACCCTCATTTCTTCTTCCATTGTACGTAATCTCCAGTGCTTCATGTTTTTGATGTTGTTTAATGTTGAGAAGCCTAATTCACATATGTAAGAAGTTGAAAATTGTAATAAAGCTCTTTTATATAATATGGGATACTCCTCTTGAATTGAAATCCAAAATGAATCAATGGGCAGATTCAAATGTTTTAATTTTAACCCTTGGTCATTAGAAAGGGTGGTCAATTCTTATTCTTCCTGTAACTCACGTTCAGTGTTGGAAGAATGATTTATGAAAGGATCTCTAATCCAATCATTCTTTTCTGTCTTTAATGACAGAAAGTAATTGTTGATGGTTTTGTCCGGGGCTATCATATGATTAAACACAATAGGTATCATTTCTCTAACACAGGTAGAACACAATAAAGGGAACATATCAAGATTGCCAGTGATTGCTTTTTTTTTTCCAAATCACAATTCTCTTTTTGAGAGCCACTAGCTTGTCTGTTGAAGTGAGAATATTTTCGTTTTTACCTTACATACTGCTGTTTGTTTTATTTTGGGATCACATGGTTTTTCGCATTTTCTTAGTCTGCCGTCCAAAATTTTGCGGCACACTTAGGAAGATCTTGTGGCACACTGGTTGAGAATCACTGCTCTAGATAGATATTGATAGATCTGGAAAGAAATATATTATTTAAAAAGTTCATAAACAAATGAAAAATAAATATCTGTTAATGCTTTATCATTTTTTGTTATTGTTTTGTTTTGAAACAGCAAAATCATGGGTAAATGAGAATAATTTATATACGACAATCTTTGATTCTTATATTTCACATTCGTATCAGAACCATGTATATCAACGGTTATACATTTAACATTGACATAAACATTTTAAAATAAATAAAACTTCACATTCCCTTTTGTTTTTGTAAAATAATAATGACGATTACTTGCATATTAACAGACATATCTATCGCTGTGGTTGATCTGATACAAGAACTCACAGATGTTGACACACTGAATGAAAGTGAAGAAGGAGCAACTGCACTGATAGATGGACTGGTCAGTATAATTAGCAAATTACAGGAATTTTAACATGAGAAGTTTAAATGTATTTTAGATGGTTTGCTTTCAGATTTAGAAAGATGGAGTTTTTTGTAAATGTAATTATGTGGTGGTAGAATTTTCTTCTCAAATTTTTTATTTTTGAAATTTGTAACAAATGAATAAATAATCTCCCATTCTGTTTAACTTTAAATCTCCTTGCTGAGATGTGTAATGATAATACACTGTTTTATTGCAGCTCGAAGGTCAAGTTGTTGCCATTCTCATGTCAAATATAGATAGACTTGATGAATCAATAAAAGAAGAATCAGAAGGTGTACACAATACTTTGGGTCAGTTTTGGCAAAATTATTTTTCATATAAATATATATATATATATATATATATGTTTTTTTTGTGTGCTTTTTTTTTCATTTATATAAATAAAATAAAGAGAAAATCAAAAAGAAAATTTCTAAAAAATGTTGCTATGTGAGATATATTAATCTTTTTGGTTTACTGATATATTCCAGCTGTTGATTTAAAATAAAAGTTTTCTCTTTCATTTTGGATGATTTTATGTTGTATTTATAACTGTTATGCCTTGGTAAATTCCTCCAAACTAAGAAACTAGCCATAAAGTAATGTAGTTAAAAATATTAATAAATTGTTTCAGTTGCTCCATAGAGAGGTATCTTCTGTAGATAAAGTGCAAAAATGGAATTAAAAAACAAAATCATAATATTTTTTTTTTTCTTTTTACTATTCAAGATTTTCTATTTGGTTTTTAAAACATATACATTTTTATTATATAAGCATATTTTTTGGCTATCAAAATAATTAAGTTTGTAAATTATAAAATAAACTAATATTCATTCCTATGTTGCAGCCATTATAGAAAACATTTTAGAATTTCGACCTGAAGTTGCAGCTGAGATAGCACAGCAGAATCTTTTATCTTGGTTGCTCAAAAGGATTAAGGTAAACATTATTTTGTTAAATTAGTTCATATATAGATCTTCCTACCATTATTTTAATTATTTAATGTCTTTTACTTAGAAAAAGATTACTTAATTTGTAGACTCCTCTGCAGTATTTAGTGTGTGAAAATGCAATTCTTTTTGTTCATTCCATGTGATCTCACTCAGTCACGTTTGGAGCATTTTTAAACTATCCTGAAACTTCCAGATTTCTAAAGCTTTGGCAGGAATGTTCTTTCATGGAAATCTGATGTGAAATCCTGTTTTATCTGATATATTTGACATAATATGACATAAATAGAGTTTATATAATTTTTGTTCTTATTTTTAGGCAAAAATTCCATTTGATGCCAATAAATTATATTGTAGTGAAATCTTGGGAATCTTGTTACAGAATTCTGATGGTAAGTTATATTTATATAATATTTATAATTTCCTCTTACATTTCTTTAACGAAAACATGTGTTTAATTACATATTACATAAGTGGGTTTTTTAATTGCAGAAAACAGACAACTTTTAGGAGAACTAGATGGAATAGATGTATTACTTCAACAACTGGCAGTGAGTATTTATAGCTGTATTCTTAATAAATAACTTCCCTTGAAAGTTTTGAAAATATTGTTCCAGATGAAATACTCAGGAAATTTGTTTATTTGACTTTATTTTTTACAGGCTTACAAGCGCCATGATCCAAGTGGTAAAGATGAAGTTGAATACATGGAGAATCTTTTTAATGCACTTTGTTCAGCTCTTATGTTTCATAGCAACAGAAATAAATTTCTCAGGGGTGAAGGTCTGCAGCTCATGAATTTGATGTTAAGGTTGGCATGTTACTTGGCATTTTTAGTAATATAATTACAGGAGAAGTTAGTGGATCTGACATTTTTGTAAACAGCAAAAAATAATCTTTGACATACTCTGTCAAACATAGTTTTTCAGTATTTTAATAAAATATTGGTACTAAATTATTTTCTATGTATTATCAGTATATGTTTATTTTAAGTTTTCTTTATAACTGTTGTGTTCTGTGTTGATACATTTTGTTTGTTGTCACCATAAAACCATAATGTCAAAAAAGAGAGTCAGAACTGTACTTAATAAATATGTTTTTATCAGTAAAGTGAACAACAGATCAGCATATGCTACTATTAGAATCATATAAACTAAATTGGTGATATTCTCTTAATTTGTTTGATAAAAGCTGAGTTTTGTCTTCACATAGATAACCAACAGGATATATTTCAGTATAAACTATTTTATTTCTGTTTTATTTTATATTCTACATTTAATTAATTATAAAATTTCATTTGACTTAATCTCAGAGAAGTTTTATATATACAATTGTAGAGAGAAAAAGCTGTCAAGAAATAGTGCCATCAAAGTTCTAAATCATGCAATGCTTGGCCCAGAAGGAACAGATAACTGTCAGAAATTTATTGACATTCTTGGTTTGAGAACAATCTTTCCTCTCTTCATGAAAACACCAAAACTAGCCAAAGCAGGACCAGCACCTGATGAACTTGAAGGTTTATAAAATGTTGTTATGTCTAGATTTAACACTATTACTCTGTACTGCAAATAATCATGACACGATAAAACAGTAAATTATTTTATGTAGTTAATAATGTTTAAAAAATAACATTGTCTCAAATATTTTCAGAATCAAGTCAGTTAAATTGATTTTATTATTGTGTTTGTTCTTTCTTAATTATACTTTCTGCATATATATATATAAATTTTTTATTTTGTATTTTTCATTAATTTTTTTGTAACCATAGTTTAATATGTTGTAAAGTAGGTGCCATAAAAAAATGTGTATAACATTTCTTATTTATAGAACACATTTGTTCTGTTGTTGCTTCGATGTTAAGGAACTGTACGGGACAGCAAAGAACAAGACTTCTCAACAAATTTACAGAGAATGACCATGAAAAGGTGAAACTTTTAAAGAAAACTTTTCTTTGATCCATTTCAAGTACTGAAGCTATAATAATTATATCATTTTCAGCTAATTCCCCTTAACTTAAAAAAATAATTTTTAAGTGTTATATTCTTTATATTGTCATGCTAATACTTAATGACAATATTCATTTGAAAAAAGAAACAAAAAATAAAAATAGCTGATGTTTTATTATTAGGATAAATTGTGTTGTTGATATTGAAACATTATTAAATTTCATTCAACACATTTATCCATAACAGGTAATCAAATGCCACAAAGCTTGTTTTCAAAACTATTGACTCCTTATTATCATTTTATGAAAATAATATTTATTACACATAAAACTCAAGGTAACCATTTGAAGTTTGTTATTAAAATTATGTATAAATAAAAAAAATAACCTCATTTTTTCAGGTGGAGAGGTTGTTGGAGCTTCATTTCAAATATCTGGATAAAGTTAGGCAGTGTGATGATCAGATTGAGAAAGATAAAAATGTAAGTTTAATCATAGTTCTGTTATTACCTTTATAACTAGGCAATATAATTAGGCAATTTTTCTGAATTAATGTTCACTGGTATAGTTGGATAAGAAACTGTTTTTGACTTTTGATTTACTGATTCTCTTTTTATCTTTTGCAGAAATTACAGCAAGCGGGTAAAAGTATTGATGAAGCAATAGAAGATGAGTTTTATCTTAAACGTCTGGATCAAGGTCTGTTTACACTTCAGCTCATAGATTACATAATGCTGGAGATCTGCACTTCTGGTCCTCAGTCAGTGAGTTAAAACATTTATTAACAGGATACATAAAATAAAAGTATCTTTATCAACAGATGATTATCCAACAAAATTGAGTCATAGAATATTTTGATTAGTGTACAGTTTAGTGTGCCTACTAAAAAAGGTAATCATTTTTCATTGAGTGAATGAAGCTATAATGTTCAGAAAGCTGCAGCATATTTCAGACCATCTCAGTTTGCAGTGTCATTATTGAAGATGTTTCTGATGTGATTTTTTATTTTTTTAACTAAGTTACTCTAATGGCTTAATGCAATAACATGTCTCATATCTTACTTTTTGATATAATGTTGAACTGATGAATGTTCATAATAATGTTTTAGACGCTATTATTACTTTCTGATCTTTGAACAAATAAAATGTTAAAAATATATTTTTATAAATTTTTCTTTTTTTTTTACATCACAGATTCGTCATAGAGTAATGCAGATTTTAAACATGAGAGGAGGATCAATCAAAGCTATCAGAAATATCATGAGAGGTAAGTTAATGTTTGAAAACTTTTAATGGCTGTAAACTAAACCAAAAAGAAATTTTGTTTTCTGTGTGATTACAGTGCTTTAAAGGGACATCATTGTCAGTAAATTGTAATTTACCCGTTTATTTTCAGAATATGCTGGGAACATTGGGGATGCAAAAGACCCTGAATCAAGAGAGGCTGAACAGAACAGAATAATTCAACTTGTTGATAAATTCTAGAAATAAAAGCAAGAATCAAGAGAGGCTGAACAAAACAGAATAATGAGCTTGTTGATAAATTTTGGAAATAGAAGCAAGATCCCGAAGGTTTTGTTATACAAGAATATATTCATGTTTGTTATTGTCAGGTGTGATGTTCTGGAAGGAGTAAGGAGAATTATTAGATTAATTAGTTGGCAACACCCAGAAGAATGAAATTTTCATTTTAACACAGACAAAAAGACAAACATCAAATAAAATTTTATAAAAGTAAAAGCTTTCTGTCATTATTTTATTTGTCTTTATTATTTTGAAATATGTTTTAATGTTACATTATGTGAATTATAAATTGTTTGTTACAATTTCAGTCGGAGAATAACAAATATTCCAAGATAAGATTGTTAATAAACTTGCTAGTTAAACAATTTTTGTTTACTGAAATAAAGTTGTAACATTAAAAAAGAGAATAACAACTAAAATAAAAACTGAAAAATTTCTTAGTATAAAATAATAATTTGACAAAAACAAAATAACTTTATAAAAGTTGTTTTACACTGGCAAATCTCTTGAGAACAAATCAAATGGAATAAATAATGATTAATCATCACTTTAGTCCATATCTTTTATTTATTGTGAAAATTATGTTTTGAGATTTTACTGAATTAGAGCCCTTGTCATATGGGTAGTTACAATTATCCTGAAGGAAAGAAAAACTGTTTTGTCTTTCCTCGCCTTCACTTATATAAAATTTATTTGTCATTTTTCTAAGATGATTCCCAAATGGATTCAGAAAACAAAACTGCACTTTACTTTACCATTTTGATATTCATGTACAAATTATAAATTTAGTGTGGTTAATTAAACAAAATTAGTTTATTAACCTAACTAAAATAAGAAAAGATACCAGATTATCTCAGTAATATTTATTTTCCACGTCTTCAAGAATCACATTTGACATGATACAAAAATTTTGGTTCAACAAAAAATGTCATTATTTCTTTTTTCTTAAATGTTCACCACTTTTATCCTAATTAATTACAAAACTGGTTGTTAACAAATAAAATGTGTATTAATGTCCAGCACACAACACTTTAATAATTTATGCATGTTCATCAGCCAACTAAGAGAGAATTTTCGTCTATGAACTTGTACTCGGGAACCTCCAGATTGAGTGGAGCTGGACCTTTCCTGATGCGACCAGAACCATCATAATGTGATCCATGACATGGACAATAGTATCCACCATACTCGCCTGCATTGGCAATTGGAACACAGCCTAAAAGAGATTACAGAAATGGTCAGTTTATCCTAGTGTCTAGTACTTAAAATTCTTCTGTAATTTGAAGTATGAAGTTTGTGTTTGATGGGAATAGTTTGAAAAATATATGTCCCAATATTAAATAAATTAATATCAAGGAAATGGGTAGAATTGTTTAAAAAAAAAAAAAAAAATTATTTGGAAATCTTGATACTGCTAAGCACATTTAAATCTATAGATACGTAATGAAATAACCCCATTATTATTACATGATAAACCACTTTATAAGTACTTTACCCTGGCATTTTGCAGAAAATATGAAATACAATGACATGGAAACTATTGTATGCTCTTGTAATTAAGAAAATTAATTACAGCAATAATAATTTTAAAAGGTGGCATAATTAAGAATTGTTTTAGATCTAAATTTACGAAGAACCAAATTATATGTCACACTATTACAGACTATTAATGGATATATTTATGAAAAATTTTGTAACATTAATTGGTTATTTAGATCCTTATAACAATTTAGTTTTCTGTAAGTAATTTCTGTACCACTTTAAGACTTGCCAAATTAATTAACAGTTTCTCACCCAAGTGTGTACAAACTCCAATGAGAATAAGCCATTCGGGTTTCTGCGTTCTGTCACTGTCCAGTTCTGCATGCCGAAGTTCACTAAGATTGACATCTTTTTCAAGATCAATCTCTTCTTGAGTACGATGACGTACAAACAGTGGCTTGCCTCTCCATTTTAATGTCACGTTCTTTCCAACTGGAATATCAGACAGCTTGACTTCAATCTTAGCCAAAGCAAGGACATCTGCTGACGCTGCCATACTCATAACAAACTCCTGAACTACCTCTTTGGCAGCATATGTCCCTGCAATGCTTCCACCTGTTACAAAATGTAAAACAATCAATTTAAAAGGATTTTGTTGTTTTTACAAAATATATATATATATATATATATATATCAGTCATTTACTTGAGCCCGTTTTTTGGGGGTTGGTGGTAATTTTTCTAAAATATTGCATTATAAAATCATCAAACAGGTTCATCCTTGTAGTCACAACTGTGATAATGGGGTGCCATGTCTCTAAAAGATTCCATGTTTTAGTCCAGTACTTCAATCTCCAAAGTGGTGATGCTGTTCTTATTTTTCTTTCTTTCTCTGGAAACATTTCTTAATAATTTCTTGCTGATGCTCCTTATGAAGATCCTTTAGCTCCTGAGTGACCGCTTAATATTGTTTTTTTCACTAGCTCCCCAAAATCTTCAATATTTTCTTCCAGGCTCATTAACTTCCTCTACTGTTACACCAGGCACTTTAATATTAGGCTTATGTGTTCTTCAGTATGCTCAATATGGTGCACTAGGTTGTATCATTACTGAACAGCCAAATCTGATAATTGTCCACCAGTTTCCCATTTAGTTTAGGTTCCTTGTTCAGTTCTATCATAGTCATCTGCATAAAAATCCTGTTATGCTTTTCAATACCAGTACCATTATGACCAGGCATTTTAAAAACAAACAAAAAATATTTTTATAAATAAAATAAAAAACATTAACAGATAGAATACAGAATCTGATAATGCTCACTTAGCTAAATGCACAAAAGGACTGACTATGCCTACAATTCAGCATGGAAATCAGGCAATCATTAAAGAACTGGTTTTCATTTGGGCAACCATGTTCAGGCAAGTCAAATTTTTAATTTTTATTTAAGATTTACAAATATCAAAACCATTAACATTTTCAAGGTCCACTACATAATTAATTTAATTAATTACCTGCCACCATCAAGTAAGTGAATGCCTTTCTGGCAGATGCAGAATCTTGAGATGATTTGTTTCTGTCTTTTACAGCATCTCTCCTGTAGAAATCGAAGTCTGGTACTTGGATGTCTGTATGTGCAAAACGAACCTGTGACTTTGCTGAAATGAAAAATACATGTTTACATTCTAATCTGTCACCATCTACGTAATTCAGAACATTTTAACTAGGTTTAATAATATATTTGTCAAACATAAGATATGTACGCACGCACACGGTGACAAGTATATATGTATATACATACACAGATATAGGCCTATAAACGTTAAAAAGAAAAGCTGTTGACATTTATTATTATAATTACTGCATTCGTGTTGTTTCTTCAACGACATATAAAAATGGTACTAGCCAACATATTATATAACTTCGGTTATAAAAATAGATCTCTAATGAACAGAAATTTGTTTAAAACTTTTAGTTAATTGTTGTGTGATAAACGATAATAAGGTTTATACGAATATACATCGTAAGAGCAAAATTCAAAATTTGAATATTTAAAAGTTGCAAGTAAAATGACAATTTATACATCATGCTGTACATATATAAGACGATCAAATTAAATTATTAATTTGCACATACAAGCCAATCCAGAAGTTACACGAACAGCAAACGACGGCGACCGTTTTGACATTGAGAAACTTGTAATGACATCTTTTGGCTTGGCCGTCAGTAAATCTGATTGCAGAATAACTCCCTGTACAGATGCCTTCAGCGAATTCGGTACAATATAGGAAATCGCTGTCAAAACCTGGCTTTTAGGCAGTCCAGATATCATTTTGTATGGATTCGAAATAAAAAGAAATGGATCGAAGAAAGAACGTGATTACAACCAGAGCCTCTCAGTAGCTTCGTTTCCTGTTCTTCCGTTTGGTATGTTTCCTCCCTCCACCGATGAGTTCACGTTAAAGTGAAAGACAAAATCTATGTACCTGCATCAATCTCTCTATCTAAACTGCAATATTATCTTGTAATAAAAAATAAAAAAGAAAGAAAGAAAAAGTCAACAACAAATGACTTAGTGAGCGAGGAAAAGAAGACAGAGCGAACTTTTTTTTAATAATTAGTTCGTGAACTCACTTTCAAAAGAAAAAAGTTGATTTCCTAGGTTTAGTTTCTGATTCAGTTTGGGCATACTTTTAAGAAGGTTATAAGGCCGGTTTGATAACTGTTAAACAATAATTTATGGTCATTATGGCTTGAAACAATATTAATATCATTCGTGCGACATGTCTGATCAAACTAGAATAACTCATGAATTTGATTGTTCATAGTCAGCGGATAGGGTGGCTATTTCCATATTTGCAAAAAAAAATATATATAGGTTTTTTTTATCTTCTATTTGAAATTTTCCGATATGTGTTCTGTAAGGAACACCCAATAGCATCACCTGTCAGGTAACGTTTGATAAAGAGGTTATTACTGACGGGTTCAAGGATTTCACTCCACGAAGACCGATTCCGCTACCGGGACATGGAAACGAACGTGACCGCCACAAAAATGGATGCGCACATAGAAGCAAATTATTACTTTCTAAATCCTTAGATACGTGGACTGAAGGCGCAGCAGGCTTGTACATTTAATAAATAAAATGATATAAAAAGGCGGTTTTTGTAAATAGCCTACTTCTGATAGCTAACCGTAATACATGATCGATGATGGAGAAAAAATGAACTACAACAGCAATGAATAATGGTATAAAAATCAGAGGCGCAGACGAACAAAATAATTCGTTTAAGTTTTTTTTTTTATCTATTAAAGTTATTTTCTCAGATGTATTATTAGTTGATATTAGTGCTACCGATATTTGTTCGTTTATTTATTTATTTATTTATTTATTTATTTATTAAGCAAAGAAATATTTGTTTATGGTATTTGCTTTAATTCTGAAGATTTAAGAAAACGTGTGGTCGTCGAATGGAAATATTACAGAGATGAAACAAATAGATATCTTTCTAATAGCCGTTCATTTACATGATATAAATCATTTAAAAACAGACTGATTATTATTAGCACACATACATACAAATTAAATTTTTTGATATAAATGTAAATAAATCCGATTTATATGTATTTTTATACAAAACACGATTACGTCAGAACTGCATGCAAATTGGATATTATCTATTCCGCTCATTTATATATAAATGACTTTGTTTGGAATATTATGAATAATATACCTCTGAATCAAACCACCATACAAATTTTATTGTTAAAAAAATATATTAAATGTATGAAATAAAACATTTAATGATTTGTTTTCAATTTTACTTGTATTCCTACTGCAAGGGACTTTCGGAACAAAGCGTTTAAGTGATAAATGTGTACTGACTAGTCACATGGAAAATAGTTTGAGCCTCGCACTGGTTGTTATATGAGTTATTTAAAGAGATTACGCAGCTAAGGTACTTAAGCCTTTGCCCCATGTTCCCGTGACTGAAATATTTTAATGCCTTTCCAGATTCAACTCGGCAGGTTAGAAGATCCCACCCCAAAGTTTGTCTTCTCTGTTTTATTAATTCAGGGGTCGGCAAAGATTAGCCCGCGAGGGATTTTTGTCCGGCCCGCCATCTGAACACTTGGACAGATTATTATTACATTAACTTCGTTTTTTTCTTCTTTAAACATCCCTTTTTGGTGCGAGAGATCGGTGTGTGTGTGTGTGTGCGCGCGTATATGTATTTATATATAAAAAAACATCTGATATCTTGGCCCTCCTCCAAAACACCGCATTACTGTCTGGCCCCCACTCTCCAAAGGTTGCCGATCACTGCATTAGGGTGATTCTAACTTTTAAAGATAAGAGCAATAGGCCCAACTCACATAACATTACATTACACGTGTAGTATTATTTTTTTCAGTTCCTTGTAGGAAGAATAATAGGATTTTTGAATTTATAAGCAGTGGCATTTATATGCCGGTGTTCGAGAATCTTTTTATATAAGCACAGAATGAGAGAGAGAGGACAATCTATGTTATTTGTGTGAGAGAGAGAGGACAATCTATGTTATTTGTGTGCAACCAGTAATTACTGAATAAAGGTTTGTTTCCTAATTGTGATATATATATAATGTATTCTCGTTTATTTATCATTTAACATTAGGACAATCAGTAGTTTAAAGGAGGAAAGTTACTCAAGCCTGGATAATTTCCTCGCCCCTTTCTGCAGCTTTTGACTCTATTTGTTTTCTAATTCTTATTTCCAGTTATCAAAATGACGACAGTTAGTGCACTGGTGTGAAAATACTGAGGAAAATAATTTTAAAAAAAAAGTATTTTGTCCAGACTGAAAATTTCACCGTAATTCTACAACATAAAGCATGGGGAACTAATGTCAGCAAATAATATTTCCTCCATGCACGGGGGAAACAAATGTTCGTGGCTAGGAACAAATATTCGTTTCCCTGAAGGAACAATATTCGGAGACAGAAATATTCTTTCACACTGATATGCTCCTCGGCAAATATGGTACCCAAGTTCACAGATACGAAGGCGATTTAACATGAATTTAACATGTAGTGGTATTTCTGAAACAGTGGGCCAATGTATGTATTATACTTTCTGCATGATGTTGTATATAAAATAGTATTAACAACTAATTAAAAGAGAAATATATACCGGTTTCGTCTCATCATATATGTAGAATAAGAAGTATTAAATAAATCCTAGCTTCACTTTTTCTGCCTGGACAACGATTTTAGGGCCGGTTACATTTTCACACGATATACTTCAAGTGATGTAATGGAAGCGAAAGCCATAATTATTAGCTGTAACAAATTTAAAGTAACAACAAGGATGTTTTAAAAATAAAACTGACATTTTTAGATATGTAATTTATAACACTATCCAAAGACACCCTCTCTGTATATTTATTTATACATACGCGCACACACACACACACACACACACACACACACGCACGCACGCACTCAGACCCATTTAACTGTCTCCCATGTTATTATTTCCATTTTCAATACTGTTTGTTACACATTTGCAGGTTCCTAAAATGTACCGGGAAAATAATGGGGCCAAAATTCCCTATTTACTGCGAACAAGTCATTAGGAGATGATGATATTACAACTATTACTACTACTACTACTACTACTACACCAATACTGAAGACATTTTTGTATCCTTGCTGGTTAAGTAGCGGTAAAAAGTAACTGTATGTTTATCATGTTGATCAAAATGTAATATATATATATATATATAAAAATTTGATATCTTGGCCCTCCTCCAAAACACTGCATAGCTGTCTGGCCCCCCTCTCTCCTAAAGGTTACCGACCCCTGGCACAAAAGGACAAAACAATCAGAGAGCATTGCTTATTAGGATATTCTCAAAATTTTCAATTTATTTTAAATGTCATCCGTCATTTCATTGGTACTGGTGATGCAAGACATGGGGAATCAAAAACCAGTTCACAAAGTTAATACTTTGGCCGTATGGCCACCGTTTGTATCGATACAAACGTGGAGCCTAAAACAACTGCAACATAATATAATTTCAAAGCATTCGCCTGAAATGTACATTAGTGATTGTTACCACGAACATTTCAGCCCAGGTTGGGGGACGAGAACCCTGCTTTGAGCCAGCCCACCTGAAAAAGAAAAGAAAGAGGAAAAGTTTAGTAAAAGAAACGTACAAGGTGTATGGTTCGTCTAACAACTAACAACTAATGGCTGGCTGGCTGGGTGTAATGATAATCGTAATGATGCTCGGCTAAACTTACAATTAAAATTAAGCAGTATCTGTAATGCGCTGGCTACATTAACAACTAAATGCCACGCTTGCGGTTGCCCTAGCAACAAACATGCGGTGCGATCGCCCTGCGGCCCGGCTGTCCTACCACCGAACTGCCTTGCGGCCCGGTCGACCTACCACCGAACTGCCCTGCGGCCCGGTCGACCTCCGAACTGCCCTGCGGCCCGGTCGACCTACCACCGAACTGCCTTGTGGCCCGGCTGTCCTACCACCGAACTGCACTGCGGCCCGGCTGTCCTACCTCCGAACTGCCTTGTGGCCCGGCTGTCCTACCCCCGAACTGCACTGCGGCCCGGCTGACCTGTCAACTAACTGCACTGCGGCCCGGCTGACCTACCACCGAACTGCCTTGTGGCCCGGCTGTCCTACCACCGAACTGCACTGCGGCCCGGCTGACCTGTCAACTAACTGCACTGCGGCCCGGCTGACGACCCACCGAACTGCCTTGCGGCCCGGCTGACCTACCACCGAACTGCCTAGCGGCCCGGCTGTCCTACCACCGAACTGCCTTGCGGCCCGGCTGACCTGTCAACTAACTGCACTGCGGCCCGGCTGACCTACCACCGAACTGCCTTGCGGCCCGGCTGACCTACCACCGAACTGCACTGCGGCCCGGCTGACCTGCCACCGAACTGCACTGCGGCCCGGCTGACCTACCACCGAACTGCCTGCCGGCTGTCCTACCACCGAACTGCCCGGCCCGAACCGAACTGCACTGCGGCCCGGCTGACCTACCACCGAACTGCCTTGCGGCCCGGCCCTACCACCGACTGAACTGCCTTGCGGCCCGGATGACCTACCACCGAACTGCACTGCGGCCCGGATGACCTACCACCGAACTGCACTGCGGCCCGGATGACCTACCACCGAACTGCACTGAGGCCCGGATGACCTGCCACCGAACTGCACTGCGGCCCGGCTGACCTGCCACCGAACTGCCCTGCGGCCCGGCTCTCCTGTCAACTAACTGCACTGCGGCACGGCTGACCTACCACTGCCCGGCTCAGCTAAACCATCTGTTTTTCCTAACACTATTTCTTAAATTATAATGGTGGTGGATGTGATAGTGGTGGGGATTGTAATAATGATGATGGCTGTGATAGTTGATTCGGTAATGATAACTGGAGAGTAATTTTAACAAGGAAATATTTTTGATGGAAGTACTTACCATTCGAATATTCAAATAATTGACTCGAAATAAAAACAGTTAATACAGTTATATCTTCCCCAAAATAAAAACGTTATTTAGTAAGGAAATAACAAAACAAAATATAGCGGGAAAAATAAATAAAACACACACACACACACAAACGCACACACACACACACACAAGAAAGGAAAAAACAAACAAAAGCTAATGCAGTCATAAATTATTATCATCATCATCATCATCATCATCATCATCATCATTATTATTATTATTATTATTATTAAAGAGTTTTAATCATTTTCTCCAAAAATTATATATGTTAGACATATACGATATTTCTTACCAGATGAATATCCAAGTATGTCGATATCAAAGCACTACGTCTTGACCATAGTACACCAGTTATCTAATTAGAAAGGAAAGGTTATTATAAAAATTAAATCCCCACAATAATAATAATGATGAGAGAGAGAGAGAGAGAGAGAGAGAGAGAGAGAGAGAGAGAGAGAGAGAGAGAGAGAGAGAGAGAGAGAGAGAGAGAGAGAGGAGGTTACATGTATACAATTTCCTTCCCAGTTCCATTTTTCTGTTATATATTTAATACATTTATTCAAAAGATGACAAATAAAATGTCTCAATAAGATGTCTTGATATAGTTTGTAGCGCGTTCACTGGGGGAATAATCCAGAATGGGGACAAAGTTTAGTTTCAAAGGGCACATGGGTCCAGACATTAAAAACAAATATTCGAATATGTTAAATGTTCGTGATTTGTATTTTTTCACAATAAAAGGTAACAATTGTGCAATAAACAGAAAGATAAGACTTCAAAATTTCCGTTCATGCCATTTTTGTTGAGATGGGACCTGAATCAGGGAACAACTCAAGCGTTCAAAATTATATATATATAGATAGATACACATACACACACATACACGCGTACATACATATTTTAGTACTTGATCCCTGCACTACATCAAGCATTCGTGATGTCTGTCAGTCAACTACAGACGTTTAAGAAGTCTATAAGCACAAAATTTTAATGAGATGATTTCTGTTTGAACATTATTCACATATACATAATTTTTGTACAATTATTACGCCAGATTCATATGCAAGAATATATCTACATCAGTTACCATAATCAGATGCAGAAAGTTACTTCTCCAAGCATCAAATGTAAAAACACATGTTCTTTATAAATTAGAAGAATCAGATGCCAGAACAGTTACTTCTGAAATTACCAGAATCAGATGCTCAAATAGATCAGCTACACCAGTGACCAAAATCATTTGCAGGAATATGTTTACTAAATAATATATATCTCTCTCTCATTTTAATCAGAAGTGGTAACCGGTATAATACAAAAATTAACAAATAAGAAGCACTGAAGTACACACTACATCAGCTACCAGTATCCAGTAGTGGAACACAAAATATTGATTATTAGTATAAGAATCATGACCAGTGTCGGATTAAAAACTAAGCAGATGTAACAAAAGCTACGAGCCCCGCGCGCTTTCAGGGGCCCTGCGGATCATTTTTTTTTAATTCAAAATGCTGGGTATCACGATTTTGACTACAGCCTTTGGTATTTGTTTTGTGAAGAGGCGCATTTTTTGAACAGCTTTATTGTTGAAATTTTCTTTCCTCACTAGCCAGTGGACCATAATTAGTTCTCTTGTTGCTTTGTCGTTAATACACTGAAGAAACGTTTGCAGGCACATCAGGTATTGAGTAACAAGCATGGCTTCTTGCAAAATTTAGCGTCGATGTCGAAGGAGCAACTGTCAGAATTGGTGATGGCTCTTATTAACAAGTATCCAAATGATTTGGAGGCCAATTTGGCAAACGAACTTCTACAGTTTTGCTAATTATGAAATAGTGCTATGCATGTATTTGTGTACGATGGTTACAAACTGCACGGGGGAGCGTTCATTTTCCAAATTACGACGCATAAAAATGCACAAAGAACGACGATGGGAGAAAAACGATTAAATATGCCGACGTTGATGAGAATCGAATCGAATGCGAGTTGTTGACAACAGTTGACACTATTTCCATTATAAAATACTTTGCGTATTAAAATCTCGAAGGCGCGATATATAACTTGGTCTGAGCCTAAAATCACACTTGTCTATTGGCCTAATCTTTGACCCACGTTTTCGAGGCATACATGCATTTACATTACAGTTTAATGGCATTTGCACTGGTTTTTAATACTGTTTGCAAGATTCCTTTTGTTTCGACAATACATCTGACTGATTGTTCAAACGTTAAGGAGTGTTTATATTGTATGTAAAGCTATAATAGTGGGCGTGGATTGTGGGGGGCGTCTATTTTGGTAATGAGCCAATAATACGGGCCTGTTCTATGCAGTGGCTTAATCCGGCTCTGATCATGAACGAGTTGCATTGAATCTGGAATGGGAAATAACTAATATAGTAATGTTTTGACGTTGTTGTTTTTTTAAGAGAAGAGGACTATCTTGCATAAACTCTTTACATTATAACAAAATCATTTAATAGTATGACTCACTCACAGAAACTGCATAAAAACAAACACCAGTGTATATGAATTACAGTTTATTTTAACATACAGTACATGTTTAGTTTACAATGGTTTTCAGTATCTTAATGGAAGACATTCTTTTTCTTCATAAAATATACAAGGTTCTGAAGACAGTTCAAATTCCATTCAACAACAGCAACATTTTATTCTTGTTTAAATGGATGGTGAATACTTTATTTTATTAATGTTGCACTAAATGTAAAGATTTTTTTTATTTTTATTTATTTATTTTTTTATACATATATATATATATATATATATATATATATATGAATAACAGGTTTTTTAGAAGTAAAATTCAATTGCAGTTATCAAGAAAAAAATTTCAGTTCATTATTTTTTTTAAAATGGCAATTTCAACAGTTCAGAAATACATGTATGTACACAATCTAGACAATACAAAACTAATACTAAAATCTAACAAGTCATATAATGTATGATTTCCTTGTAAAAACAGATCTACAAAATCTTTGGTTACATATCAAAATAGATATTTTTAGTTGCATAAGTATTTTCTGAAGTCATTCAGTCAAAAAGTTATCAACAATGTATTCCATAACAAGACAGCAAATTTGAATATATACACATACGTGATTATCATTTTAATTATTTTATTCTTTTCTGTTACTTATGTTAATGATCAGTATGAAATTGGACCAGTATTTTCCATCTGTAACTACATACTTACGTAGTGTGTGTGTGGAGTGTGTGTGTTTGTGTGTGTGTGTGTGTGTGTGTGTGTGTGTGTGTGTGTAGTATTAGCGGTATAATCAGTCGTTGCAGTCTACATTAATAATTTTAATAGAGAGAAATCCCTGACCATAACAGTAAACTTTTTAATTTGCTGAATTTATACTTGTGCCTTTGATAACAGCCATATAATTAAACAACAAATATAATAATAAATATACATAAACGTTTTCCTGACAAACAAAAACTGGATAATTAGAGTTTGTAGTGCATACATTATTAAATAATACACTGACATCTTTGTTTACAATATAATTTTTTTTTTTTAAATTTTGATTTCCATTATGTTTTTAAGAATATTAAAATTTTATTATAACATAATATGTTAATCTTGTATTTTGAACAATTATACCTGCAGAAAAGAAAAATAACAAAAATAGGTTTGTGGTGGCAATCCAAGATTTTCTAAATATTTCTTACTTGTCAACTTAACTAATATAATTTGTGTTTTCTATTTTATGCAAACTGGAATGCTTTACACATCTACACTTTCAGTATTAATTTCGTAATTCTGAGTGTAATTGCAAATATAAACTAAATGATGAGATATTTAACTTAAGAATATTATCTACATTTATTTTATTGTTATTTAAAAAGAATGAAGAATTTCAAATTATTATTATCATCATCTAAAGCTAAAATCTTTTAGAATTCATAATATAGTTAACATCAAAAGTTTTTTTAAAATTGTTAGTAATTTGGACCTTTTTACAAATTTAGTAATTAATGATTTTAACGTCAACAGAAAAAAATTCATTACTAGTGTGCAACAACAAAAATAATTAAATAGTTCAGTTATTAACTATAGTAACAGAAAATTTATCTTCAACAAAGAACAAAAATTATCTGGAAGACATAATTCTTGTAAATAAATATCTAATGTATTTGAACTATGTTATTAAGAAACTATAATTATGCACTATTATACTAATTACAACATAATTTTTTGGAAGACCCCAGAACACCAGATTAAACAGTGATAAATATTTTTGCAACAAACTAAAGAAATGTCCAGTAATTTCTATTCAAGTTATAATATGATGGAATATAGCAGTCTATGATGAATAAATTAATTATAGTAATAATGTATTCATACATAACAAAATTAACAGTTTCAAGTAACATGATAGTTATATCACTATTCATTATTTATATAAACTTGGTACAAATAATTTAAATTTAACCACACTAACTTCTGTAAAATTAATGAACAATATATTGAGTAAATCTGTAAATGGAATTGTAAATTTAAAGATAGAAGGTATAACATGGTTCTAACAAAATGATAAATGCTTTATCAAAAACTACCAGATAATATTAAAAAAAAAAAAACTTTTGGAAAAACAAACAAAATTCATAAAGTACAAGGGGTAAAATTTAAAAAAGAAATTATTTAAATATAAAAAGAAGAAAAAAAGAAAAAGAAATCACAGTTTAATTAAAATGCAGTGATATGTTAACTTCATACACAACCAAAAGATTATAAAGTAATCACAGTAATCAAACAGCTTGGGAACAGTACAGAGGTATTTACATTTGAAAAATTAGTGGTTTAGTTGTCCATCAGGCAGGTAACAAGGCACAAAGACACACACACTGAATAACTGGCTACTGTCCTATGATATCAGCTGATATCCTAAAGCAGTAATCAGATATTTCTTTTAACCTGCAATCCTAAATAATGCTAAAATAAAACGAAATTAGTTTTTTTAATTTATTAATTCACAACTTTTGACAGCAATAGATTCATGTGTACTGAATTCATTGTCTTTATACATCAAAATAAAATAGTTCTTAAATAACAATAATTTATTATTTCTTAAAAATTCATTTATTAAGATCTAAACCAGCAATCAAACAAGTAACTCTGTATAACAAGTAACTTTTTGAAGTAAATGTAGTTCTGTCCAAGGCTCCAAACCACTGAACAGAACTTATGATGCTTTGAGCAAAATTTGAAATAATAAATGGCCAAAACATTTTTATTTTGTAAATTAAAATTACAGGCAATATTTTGATGTGTGCAGCACATAGCTTAGAGCTATATTTTTGAGCAATGACTATATAGAAATTTATCTAATCCTTTTATCTTGCCATTATCTACAGTCACTGCAGGATATACATATGAAATCTGGCCACAACAGTTTATCAAATGGATAGTGATGTGCATTTTAAAATCAAACTGTATAATGCAGAGTTAGAATTACATTTCTTAAAACAGATATTCATTCATGTATTTTAGTTGTTCAGACAAAAGTTGCGAAAGTGAACAAAATGTCACTGTGCTGAAACAATTAGCCTACTTTAGTGGTTTTGAGAAGAAATGTAACTTGATCAATCGTCCACCATCACTCGTTACAAGTCATTACATTCATTTAAAAAACAAGTATTTCAGTTACTAAAATGATTTCCTATTTTCCATTCAAGATAATTTCAAAATGGTATTTTTTTAGGAGAAATAAATAAAGCAGAAAGAATGACAATAAAAATGAGTGTTTCTCAGAGGAATAATGTAAATCTTTACTGTAACCACTAGCAATTAACAAATTATTACAGCACTAAAAATGCATGAATGAAACTGTTTAACTATATTAATAAAAAATGTGCTTGCAGTCACAAAAAGAGGGAGAAAAAAATCACTTTATATATAATAAAAAAAATTAAAAAATTGAAGCAGCACTAGAGGTAACTTTTATCATCAATCTCAAAAGAAAATTATGTTTTATATAAAAATTTAGAATTCCAGGGAAAAATAAATTTTAGGATTTCAGGAATTTGTATCATTAAAATTAACATTATCACCTAATTTTCTTTATCAACTATACTCATATAAAGTAAAATAAAATCAATATTAAGTTTTAATTTTTATTTTTTTTTTTTTTTAATTAATTCAATCTTCAAAATGATTTGCTAAACTTGATTTATTATTATTATTATTATTAATTAGTATTAATAATTTTTTTGCTGTCAGTTTGATTCAGTATAAACAGAATTTTAATTTACTATTATTCAAAAAATAAATAGAAAATAAACATTTAAAAAATATATATATATTTTGACACTGATAGCTCAGTTCTTATGATCATTTCTCTGAAAAGTAGAAATATAAATATATAAATTTACAATTCTCATTTGAACAATACAATTTTTTTTTTCAAATTATTTAATCTTTGTTTTTATTATTTGTGGAGATGTGTTTTGAGTGGTTATTCAAAACTTATTTTTATTACCCAAAACAGGCTTGAAAGCCAACAGCACCAAACATTCTGTGTTTCATCACACAGCTACACAATTTTAATATTTCTCTGATGTAATGCTGTTTTAGTGTAAAGACTGTCCACTCGTAGATAACAGCTAAACCTGAAAAGTGAAAACTATCAAGTATTAAAATACAAAATAATGAGAGCTCAAGAAAACATAATGATTAAATGCAGGACCCTGATTCTGAACAATGATAGTGTGTTTTAGGGTATTTTTTTATTTTTTATTTTAAATTTATTTCTATGCAGTTTCATTTACAATTACAGAAATGTAAAAGTATGAAAATCAATATTACATTTAAATAAAAACAAAATTTTTTTTGCATTTATTTGACTATCTTTCTATCAGTTATTAAAAAGCTACAGCTTTAAATGGTGATAAACTGGAGTTAATCGATTTTGAATTATCGGTGTTGTTATTTAGTAAATTAAATATATTATTTCAATCATTGGTGACTTACATCAGTGACAACAGAATCAGCAGATGTGTTTCTTAGTACTCTGGTCTTGCTGTTGTCACAGTATGATCTGGCAGATGTAAGAAGTTTGTTCTCTTTGCCAACATTAGAGTCACCAGACGCATCAGCACTCTCATAGATGTCTGTTCCTATTCCACTTTCTGCAATGTAACAACACATTATGTTTAGAAAGAAAAATAAAATATATTAATAGTAATGATATATTCAGATTTGGAATTAACCATCTGTTTTTGTGATTCGCACCCATTCACTGTTTTAATATTTATCATTACCTTTGAGCATCAGCTGTATCTATTTTCAAATATTTCAATTAAATAAATAAGAAAAGAAGTAACCTCTGAATCAAAGGAAACATTATGTTAAAATTATCATAGTAAATGAAAAGTATTTTTAAAAGTAAATTTGACTATAAAACTCACCATTCAAAAACAGAGATGCCTGTCTCTGCTGATAAGCTGGACTGTCCAGTGGGTCAAAGGCTAAGTTCAAAGAGCCGAACAGCCCGAAGCTGGAGTGACTGCTGTTGGAGGATGACGTGCTGCTCACGGAGATTATTGAGTGTGGACGTTTGTTGCCGTTGCGGAGGTGATCAAATGATGACACAGCTATTGAAGCTCGGGTCCGTGCTGAAGTAATTAAAAAACAAAGACCAGTTTAAAATGATGATTATAATGTAAACATATAACACATCTAAAATTCTGCTTATGTGGATAGTAACTGATTATATCTAAAAACAAAATGAAAAAATTAAATTAAATTTGAATGCATGAATAAGTTTTCTTATCTGGGTAGTTCTTGAATATATCTAAAAACATCATTTAATCTGGATGGTATAGGAACAAACCTAAAACATCATCTCATTTAGTTAATAATATCTCAACAGTACCAGCATTATATCAGTTTCACCACTAACAAAAATAGGAAGAAAATAAAATCTGTCAGCTTAGAAAACAGAATTGACAGAACTGTTTAGGCTAGATATACTAACATCCTCTGTGTGAAAGTCCTGCTCTGACAAATCTGTCTTGAATGTTGTCTGCACTAGGCTTCAAGTCCAGGCATGGCTTGCTCCCCACACCCATTGAGGCCATTTCAGACAGACGAGACTCTGTAAAACATGAAAAACATCCACATACATTAAACTTGTTTCAAGACAATGTCAAAATGGTACAATTTACATTAGCGTTTACCCACACCCAACGTTAAAGAGAACACCACAGCATTGATTCAGTACAAATATTATTTCTGTTTTAAATATTCACTTTATTTCTTTTAGTGTCCACAGAAAATTTAATTTTCACACTTATGGCATTTTACAAACCTCTGTTTTTTAATGCTTGATTCCAAAGAATTTTCGAAATTTCTCTGACCCAGACTTTCTTAACTTCTGAATTAGGAGCCTGAAGAATGTAATTTTCTCCTAATGATCGTCTTCTGAACCATATCTCAAATTTATATCCACTCTCACCATAGTTTTCTGTCAAGCCTAAATCTGCAGTCTGGAAGAAAACATGATACATAAATAAGATATAGAAGCAGGAATTTATACTACAAGATGAAAAAAAACACATTAATAATATTTAACATTTAACCTGTTGTTATTTTAATTAACATTTAGTCAAAGAAAAGTTTAAAAAATTTATTATTACAGATTTCTGAAGGTTATATTAGTACTATAAATAAATGAATGAGACAAACCTTAAAACTGAACTTGTGGACATAAACATCATGATGACCCTGACGACCTCGCTTGGTCTTACTAAATAAAATAAGATCTTCAAATAAAAACACTCTGCGAAGTGATTTTCTCCAACCCTGCCACACTAAGAACTCATCTTGACGAAGTAACCTCCCTTGTTCTTGCAGATTCACCTAGTTAAATATAAATCACAATATTTGTAATTTGTCTGTACACTGTTATTTAACCATGTATTTTTCAAATAATCAATGAAATTTTACGATCAGTTTAGCAACTTACCAAAACAAGTGCTTATAATTACAACAATTATAATTTCATTCTTTAAATAAAACACCCACATCAAATTGCATATCACAATTATAATTACAACAGTTATAATTTCATTCTTTAAATAAAACACCTACATCAAATTACATGTCACACTTACATCACAGTCTCGGAGAGAATCCATTGCTAGAAGATCATTTCCATGTCTAAGTTGAAATTTTATCATGTTTTCTGCAGCCTAATTGTAAAAAGATTAAAAAAATACAAATTTAAAAATGCAACCTATAAAAGTATAAAATACATAAATAACAATTTTAAATATTTTCTTGCTAACATGTTATCTAAACTGAATAATAACTGGAGTCTCACCTTCAGGTCAGGGAATTCTGGTTGCTGTTCAGGGCAGAGTTTCACCATCTGCTTCAAGAGTAAGGCATATTTACCCATCCGTTGAACTGGCTTGAGCAGGTAACTGGCCAGATCCATCTTGTCACCTAACTGCAGCTGTTTTTGCTGTAACAGTTGTGTATGTTACATTTATTGGATGACCAATGACATTTTAAAAATTCATATGACCCTTTACTTACAACTAATTTACTATTACTGTCTATGTTGTAAAAGATAGAAATTTCCTACAGAAAATACAAACACAATTTAATTTATTCCTAGTCTGAATCATTATTAAGACTCAACTAACTGCTAAAGTTATAATTTCTATTAAGAACTTCACTGACTGAAAAAACTGTAATCACTATTAAAAATGTTTCTTATTACTTTTTAAAAACAGCAATTGCTTACTTTGAAAAATTGCTTCCCATACTCCAGCATAAGTTCATCAGATCTTGGCTTGTTCTTGTTATATAAGGCATACAAGTAAAACATATTTTCCTGTCAAGAAAAGAAAAAAGAAAAGATGATTATTTTTTATAATAACAAACTAGAAATAAAACTGACATTTTCCATTTCCTTAAAATAATATTTCTGTAAATAATTATGAAAATCCATTATCAGTTTTAACACTGAAATATCACTGGTAAATGTATAAATGTATAAATGTATAATTTCTGTATTACTCAAAGCATAATTGAATACGTACATGAAGGAGGAAACACTGGCCAAGGAAAAAAGGGTGATGCTGACATGCCTCTATTTCTTGCAGGAAGTACTGACTGTGGAACTGATAGATTTTCTCAATGTTACCAAAAATGACATTTTGTTTTCCTCGGAGAGCCTGAGGTACACAGTTCTGTCGCAGTTCAGGAATGTAGTTGTTGATGATGTAGTGCAGTGATTTCACGTAGTCGCGTTCTGTTTGTACTATCTCAGCCATGATGAGACATAATGTTCTGTGTTGAAAACAACAAAAAAGGATTAAAGAGTTTATTTCTTTAATAAAGAATATCGGATACCTCATAGTACAATGTCAAGAAAACATTTATCTGCCTATTTATATTACTTATGCCAAACTGTTATTTAGAAGAAGTAGGTATCAGTTTCAAGATTCAAAACAAAATATTATTATACATTGTTTAAAGATTATTTTGTTTTTAAGTAAAAAATGCCATTACCTTCTGTTTTTTAATTCTGCCTCTGACAGTTTCAAGTCAGCCATGCACTCTGAAGGACACTCTACTTTCTGTCTAATGAGGTGAGTGTTGACTGGGACAGGAGTCCATTCTCTCTGAACACCTCCACCTTCTGATCCCTCTCCATCAGCATCCTGGCTCGTCTCAAAGTCATCCTCAGGCATACTATAAATATTTAACATTTTCAAACACAGGTACTAACAGACCCAGTCATCCTCGGGCATACTATCAATATTTAACATTTTCAAACACAGGTACTAACAGACCCAATCATCCTCGGGCATACTATCAATATTTAACATTTTCAAACACAGGTACTAACAGACCCGGTAAACTGTCTATTTTAGTTACTTTTGTGAACATGTATAGGAGAAGTCTAATATGAGGTTAAATAAATCTGATGACAAATATATACAAAAACATTTTTAAAAATCATTTAGTACAAAGAGAAATAATTATCTCAACAGCACTATGTTTTAGTCATCAACTGGGAATATTGGTTCTTTCTACTGTTAAAATTATCAAAGCTACTAAATATTCTGAAACAAAGGTTTATACTCTGACAAATCATTTATTTTTATATTTCAGATGTAAATGATAATAAAAATTAAACATAACTATGAAGATGACATTATTAAAATGTTTTTTAAGATCTTGATTAGCTTTTACTAAGTATTTTCAGTAATTACTTTTGCTACTCTCCTGCAGGTATCATTAATTTCAATATAATACTATGTTCTTAAAGCAACAGAATGACTAGATACACAAAACAACATTTACCTTGGAAGGCTTTCTGAACTGCCAGTGATCAGACTGAGAGATTTCATTTTTCTGTCACTATCACAAGCTGCCTCAGATTCTTTTTCTTCATAGATTGTTGATGATAAAGGTGATCCATATAAAGATGGATTTGTACTGGCTCTTTTCAAAATCTTTTTAAGAGGTCGTGTGTGTAAAACAGGTGAAGAACTTCTTTCTGGAATGGGATGAGATATGGACCGATTTGCCAAAATCTTAATACCAGACGATGCTGCAGGCGACATTTTCTGAGAACTGGACAGTTGTGACTTAGCATCACTTGAGTATTTTGAAAACACCTCTTTTAGAACATCTTTTTGTAATTTATCCTTACAAACATAGTCTGTGGAAGATGCTGAAGAATGATGACTATCTGATAAGTAAGATCCAGAGTTTGCTGAACTGGTTGGTGAAAGTGGAGGACTGTTGTAAGAATATTTTTCACATCTAGGTGTACTGGTAGTCTGTGGGTCCCAGAATGAAACACCATTATCCGCTGGCTTAAAATCAAGTGATTTAGAACCTGGAGACTTCCTTGAAGCAAAATCTTTTCTTTGCTCCACTTCTAGTTGATCTTTAGCTCTTTGTAGAGTTCTTTGTCGTAACAAAAGTAACTGGAAAGTCTCCTCACATCTAGCTTTGGCCACATGACACTGTTCTAACAGTTTCTCGTTGCAGAGTCTTTGAGCTGACTCTATCATGTACAAGAATGTGTCCTCGGTAAGAGGTGGATGTTCTTTAAGGTAGACCTCAAGACTCTTCAGCAATTTATCAAGACCTGATGGACTAGCACAATGTTCCATCTTCATACTGGCAACGTACTTCATTGCTTCTAATGCCCACTCATAACTCTGAAAGTATACACATTATTTACTTGTCAGTTAATCTATATGTGTCACACACACACACACACACACACACACACACACACACACACACACACACACACCACACATTTAAAGGATTAGTATTAAGATAAATAACTAAACACAATCTGTTGCATATTAAATTCCTGAGAACCAAATAAACCTGCACATTTTTTTTAAATTAAAGTGTCAAAAAAAATGACTGTCAAAATGACTAAATAATTTATCAAAATAAAATAAATGGTATTGTTCTGTATCTACCATAATACTGACTTTTTCTTTACAACATTTGTGATTTTGTTTTGAGTTGTTATGCTATGTTGTGTTATGTTTAATTTTGTTGGTTTTTGTTTGGAATATTTTACTTACAGAAAACATTCTTAGTAATATCTAGAATTCTTAAAAAATAGATCGTATTAATAATTTTTACATCTCACACACACAATACACACACACATTTGGGACAAAGAGTGCTACCAAGTGTTTGAAATATGGCTAGAGAGAACATGAAAAAATCAATAATAATTTTACTTGGACTCAGTGACTTCAACTGGCCCTTTGACAGTTAATCTCTTCTGAGGAAACATTTCCAAATATTTTCAGTTCTGTGCATTTAAATCATAACAACAATGCAAATGAAAAAGAAGACGAGAAGAGGGAAAACAAGGAAAAAATCCTTATAAGCTTAAGAACTGTAAATGTTTATAAAGTCATAAGATGCATCTGTTTGCTAGAGTTAAAAATATGTTTCAAAAAAGCAAATGTCTGAACAGTTAACTATAATTCAGTAAACTGTAAATGAATAATCTCTAATAGTTTTGAAACAATGTAAGAAGTTTATTATTATTATTCAATTTCAATCATTGATCAATTTAAGATTATTCTGAACATTTTGTAACTATTTTCTTAAAATAATTGGCCATTTACACTGTCAGCATTTAACTGTCATACACAAAATTGTTTGCACTCACACATACACATACACACAAACACACAAATAAATAACAAAACTGGAGCTTTTTAAATGACTGTTTTGTCTTTTGTTACGTGACTGTTATTAAAAGAAAGTGTAACTTGACATTGACTGTCTCTCAGTGTGTAATCTGTGTTCTGTCAACATCATCATCATGTTGATCTTCAAACACGTTTTAAACACAGTGTCCAGCATGCTGAATTCTTTAAATAAACAGTGAATTAAGAAATCAACAAATTCCCTTTGTTTTGTTTTTTTCAGGGGTTTTTTTTTTCCAATTTAAACAAAGAAAATAAAAGTACAAGTACACTCTTTTATTTTTATTTTTAGTTGCATTTATCTTTAATATTTATATTTATATATATATATATATATGTAAAAAAAAAAAAAAAAAAAAAAATAATAATAATAATAATAATAATATAAATTAAAATTAGCTAATAAAGATTTCTGAAATGGATAAATAATTACCTACGTATATTCAAGTTTACAAATTTATTCATATTATTAATTTATTATACGAACATATCAAATAACTATTCTTAATTTTTTTTATCATTACTTTTTAGTTTAGCAATTTTATATTAGGCAACAAATTATATAAGCATATCTAATAACTGTTCTTAAATTTTTCTGTCATTTCATATATATATTTTTGGTCTGATAACAAAACAAAAAAACAACAACAAAAAAGTAAAGAGAGAAAGATCTCCAATTACGAAACAAAGGTAATACGTTGTAAAAGATGAAAGACTTTCCTCAGTATCATAATATGAATGCTGTAATAACAGAGTAGATAAGCATCTATTTGTTTTCACAGATACCAGAGACACAAAAGTGATTTTCATTTTGAAAAATACAAGGTTTGGCTCCTAACAATAGATCTTTTTCAGTAAAAAGAAATTCAAAGTTGTCAGTCAATCAGTTCCAAAGTTATGAATTTTTAATTATTTAATTTTTTGGTGCTGTTGGCACAGAACTGATATTTTAAAGAAACTAAAAATTTTCAGGGCCTACTCTGAAGCTGGATTGTCTGTGACAAAGCTTATAGGTTCCAAATATTCAGTTTAATTTTTTTTCATAACTCTGTAAAGTATATCAACATTGCGCTAGAATAAAAAAATAAAAATCTTTGAAAATTCACAACTTCAAAGTTCAATTAAATGGAAAATAAAATAAGGCAATTTAAAAAAAAATAAAAATAAATAAATAAAAATAATTAATAATAAAAAATAAATATAGAAAGAAATTAAAAAGGAAAACAAGAGAGTAATAAAAATCTTTCAGTCAAAACACATACACATTATTAATCTAAATTATTTTCATGAAAGAAAATTGTAGACAAATGAAAATGATTAAAAATGAGTTAATAGTTGATACTTTGACAGTATATTTAACTGACTGATATGACTAGCATAATAGTCACAGACAAACACACATACACACAAAACACTTTTCAAATAACAAAAATCAATATTTGGTCTCACTCATTTGAGAAGACTTGTGGTTTACCACAGAAACAAAGAACAAGTAAACAAGCTCTGTTTATACATTCTGATTCCCAGCCGTCTAGTGAAAAATCCACTGCATATTTCTCACTTTGTAAAGTTCAATATGAAGTTAGACTTGTCATCAACAAACCAGTAACAAAGGATTTCTAATGTTCACTGATTAATTTTAAAACTTAAACAAATGCATATGATTTGTTTTATAACCGGCTACTTGAGTGTTAAATAGTTAAAGCTTTTCTGTACATATTTTTACATTTCAAGCATCGCAAAATTATTTATAAATAACTCTTTTCTTTATCTGCCATTATAATATGTTTAACAATTCAACACAACTTTAATTAAAAGCAAATTATACTATGTATTTACAGATTCTTGATGTGTGCACGCACATGTGTGTCTGTGTGTGTGTGTGTGTGTGTGTGTGTGTGTGTAAAACTCTGATACATTGAGATGGAAGGGGGTCAGCAAAAATTGGTAGAGTTTTATAATATTTTCATCCTTTTGTATTTGGTAAACTAAGTAAATAACAAAATAAATAAATAAATAGATGAAACTGATGATACATACATACATATATATATATATATATACATTAATAAAAATATAAACATAACTATAAAGGGAAAAATACAAAGTTCATGTATTTTGAGATTTCTAAACTTAGCAGATGTAATCAATATGTACTGAAGAGTTCATAGCACTAGATGTACAAATATTTAAAAACATACACATTCTAAAAAAGCAACCTCCCAAAATACTAACTAAATTAGTAATTAATACAAGTATACTTATAAATAACACTTCTGCCAGAAATACAACATTTAACCAAAAAAATCACCAGTTTAATATATCATTGTCAAAAAAGTTAGTAATGAAAGACTTTGTGCGTGGTTTCTTAAAGAAATTACTTTCACAATAGTGTCTGTAATTCCATACAAACACATTAATATTTCAGAAGAATTTTTACGGTTCAACAGATGTATAAACATTAACTGCATTTAAGAGCAAATAGCATGTTAGATATGATACACTTGTTTGTAAGCAAAGTAAACACCAATCAGTGAACTTTATCAGTTAACAACAAAAGTTCTTTGAAGTCTGTCTGCAATTATGTATTAAGTAATGAGGCTCAACATGAAAAAATACCATAAAACACAGACAATCAAGGACAGCATTAATCAGTGACTTATTGTTCTGTATTTATCAAGAAAACTAATAGTTTGACCATTCTGGCACTTGCAGTTTTCAAAGACTAATTTCTATTAAATCAGTAGTTTGGGACAATAAATGATTTTAAGATTTTTGATGTATCAATGTTTAGTTATTTGAAGGTCATCATTACTAACTATTACAAGTCTCAGTGTATATATATTTTTGAATATTAAAATGTTGCAATAATTATATTAACTTACAGAAAGCTGTTTATTACAAGTGAGTATAGATATTTCTATAAAACTGAACTATTTATTTGCAACCACACACATACACACACACTGACACAAACAAAATATCTTTAATTTGTTTAAATATAATAATTTTGTTTTATATATCACCAGTAGTTTCAGAGATAAACTGAAAAAAACAAACCTTGTCAAGATGATTGTAACATTTGGCTGTGTCCTCAATTTTCTCCCGAGTTTGTTCAAGTTGTGAGATGAAATCGTGCAGGTGATGTTTTAACATGCCGGCCAGATCTTTGTACCCTGCACTTCTCTCTGTGCTTCCTAGCTGTGACAGCATGTTCGACTCTTCCAAAAGATCATTCCCTTTTTCAATGTAAGTCTGAAAAATCAAAACAAAATCAAGTTTTAGTTTTAAAAAAAAGAAAAGAAAAAAAAAGAAGTAATATATCAGTAACAAAAATTTAAAAAAAGAAAGACGATATTACATCTAAAATTAAAAAAAAATATTGTAATAAATAAATTATTCAGTCATATTATAGGTAAAATACAAACCATAATTATAACTGAAGATGAATTAATTTCAGTATTGTATGTCATTTATCAAACAATAACTCACAGAATATAAACAGTGATTGAACACTTTATCAAGAATCAGTTAGGAGAAAACTTACTTGTACTAAGTCACAAAATCAGAAACATTTTCCGAAAGAATAACATTTGTGAATATTTATGAGTAATTTTATGATACAACACAAAGCACATTTAGTTTTGAAATATTTCAGTTTCAGGTGTCAGAAGAAATTTGATATGCAACCTTCCTTCATGAACAGAAGCTCACTGAATGTTACTGAGAGATTCGTGTATTCTACACCCAGACTGATTACATTTTGTGCATTATAGAAATATTTTTTCAGACCCAGATATCTTATGATGAAGACAGTAAAAAATATTTTTTTATACTCAAAATTCTACAAAAAAATCCAATAAAAACAATTTGTGTTTCTAAATTTGGTTCTTTTGAACTCAGACAGAACAAGTTCAGTGTCAATGAAAACAAACAAGAATATTTGCTTCTTTTCAATAAAAATAAATGTAAACAATGAAGAAGCATTGTTTGTTTAAATAACTTCCAAAAATCCATAACTATTTCTGTTAAGAATCTGTCAATATTTATAATTTACAAAACACTTTGAGAAAAATATTCACAATCAGCAGAAAGATTTACTGTCAGACCCGTGTAGGCAAAGATAAACATTAACAGGAATGAATAATTTTTTAAAATGCTTTTGAAATTTAAAAAGTTTTGAATGATAAGTCAGTATCTAGAAACTTAAGATTCATTGTGTCATATATGTATAAATATATAAAAATATATAAACAGATATAAAATTTTACTGGATATCTCAATTTATCCTTAAAATTTATGTCCTTGTTTCACTGTAACATGATGCAAAATGACTTTAAGAAGAATACAAACTTCAGAAAAAAACCCCAAAACAAAACAGAAATGTGAATAAAACCTTACCATTGCTAAGAAATAGAATTTTTCAAACTCCCTCTGCTGAATTCGTATAGCTTTAAGATTATCGCCAAGGATGTGGTGTTTCTGTAGAGTGACGTAACCATCTTCAGACATCCAGGAAATTACCTGTAAATAAATTAAACATGTTTGGTGGCTTTATTTCTAAACTACTAACTTAAATGTATAGCAGATATGCAATAAATTTATAGGAGATCTGGAATATTCTTTCTAAAAACATTTTCACCAAAAATATATAATCTGACAGACTGCTTCATATTTCATTACAGTTAAAAGGAAATCTTAAGAATATTTTCAATGTAGGAGGTAAACTCTGTTTACTGATTGCAAATATGATTTTTTTTAAATTCTTTACTACAGAGTTTATACAGTGAAGCCAGATTAGATCATTTATTTACGTCAGTTAGTGGAACTGAATGATCATTAATGTTTTGTTTTTATCATGTTTATTTTATTATTAAAGTTAATTCTCTTTAAGCAAATTGTAAGGTCTGAAACTGATAAATTTTGAAACATATACTACATTAGTGGTACTAGATTATTTATTCATCTTCCACAAAATCAGTTTCAGAAGTGTATTAGTTATCTGTTAAATAAAATTTCATTCTTTAATCCAGAATACAAGAAAATTAAAAAATCTGGCCCCAAGCTTGCAGAATACACAGCCTGGTATCCAGCATTGTTAATATAAATAACACTTACTTTATCACATTCTTCTTTGTACTCTCTAAGCTGCTGGTTCAGTTTCAGTTTGCTCAGCTGACTATCCCTCATTTTGACCAGTTTTATTATTGTCTCGCGTAACTGGCAGTCCAGACTGTTCACCTCATCTATAGCATACCTAAAACACACAAAATAAAACTTCAAATGGAGAAGAATTAAGACACATTCAAGTTTTAGGTACAGAATAATTGAATCAGAGAAAAATATTTTGCTTTTGTTACCAAGGTAGCATGACAACAGCTAATAAATTGTACTTTTATGCTTCTGCTCTTAAATCTATTGAAGAATCTTTGGGTAGAAAAATTTGTTAAGCCGAAAATTACTGTATAGATGAGCAGTATCTTTTCCCTCAGAATCACTGAGTATAACCAAATTTTATATTATCATTTTAAATACCATAAACCCACCCAATTAATAGATGAAGAATTATTTTCTTTCCTTGCTGGTTACATTTTTCATTAAAACTGTTTAGGAGAATGATACAGTCCTTCAGAACTTTCATCCCCACAGTTGGTTATCTTTCCACATTTTTATCTCCATTTCAAATACTAGTAGACAGATATAACATTACACTAAAGAACTTTTTTTTAGCCATCATTTATCCTGCATGATTTGGTTTAAATACCAAGAAGAAGGTAAATATATTTTCTGATTTATTTATACTAGACCCAAACATGATCAAATCTTAATAATATTCTTTTTCAAGACAAAGGAGATTTCAGTTTTAAATAACAAAATCACAAAAGAATTAGTATAATTTAATATTAAATGGACATGATGTGTAATACCTGTAATCATCGGAGTGAGAAATCAGCATTCCGCTCTGCTTCAGTGAACTCAGTGTTGTCTCACTCTCAGTTTTTAACTGCACCAGTCGTGGATCAGAAAAGATCTGCTTTAAACAGTCACTGTGAGTCTCAATAAGCTGACTAGTTTCTTCAGGAGACTTTGCTGATGTTTTAGTTTTGGAAAGTTCCTCTGTAGCTTCGACTAGATACTGTACCACTGAACGGCAGTTTGTAAGAAATGGTTCAAGCGTCTAAGCAAAATTAAAAAAAATAATATTAGAGAATAAAACTGTAAATTTAATTATCAAATATAGTCACTATTTTTAAGTTAAAATTACAATTTAATCGCTTCACTAAAGAGGTCAGTATTGCCATCTAACAGCAAATATCTGAAATATGGTGAAATTATATTATCGTACAGACATGACATAAACAACATTATAATATAGTTTAATGCATTATGCCAGCTAAAGCAGTCAAAAGTGTATTAAACAATTAAAAACATTTTTCTATTTAAGAACACTTAAAAAATGGTTTACTTTTTCTAAACAATCTGTATAAATTCAGGCTTTTTAAAAATGAAAAATATCAAAACTTTTTTAAAAGGAAGGAGAGTGATCTGTACCATTCTGAAGCGGATCCACTCTTCGTGATTATATACAAACGAACCATCAAGTGCAGAAGGAAGTTCAGAGAGAGGAACACTTTGATAAAGTGTTTCTTGTGACATCAACAGATCAAGCTAGTGAACAAAAAATAAAAGAAGCAAAAACCTTTGAAATAAAGAGAACATACATTCTAAAGTAGAAGAAACATGCAGTTGTTAGTCACATACAAATATCTTACTTGTTAAAGAGTACAGGAATCAATATTATAAAAAGCTGCAAAGAATACTCAGGAAGAAATAAAGCAGAAAAATTTCAACACCAGTTTACTTTACCAGCTTCTGTTAAACTAAACATTCCTTCATTAAACTAAAAACAAACCATAAGACATAAACAACAATTAAAAAAAAAAAAAAAATAGTGCCAAACCTTCAAATCTGAGGAAGAGTCATAAACTGGAGACTTCAGGACCAGAGACTGGACGGCTGTGTCAGCTAACATGTGTACCACAGATACGCCATTAGGAATATTGTCCTGAAACACCAATTTAAAACTCATCTCATTAAAGATAACATGAAAATACAATAAAATAGAAAATTTTAATAATGCAAAAATTAAAAGTTCAAAATATCTTTTTAATTATAAACTACATCTAAGGTGTATGTAAAAAAAAAAGCATAACTACCTGAATATATTAGAATTTAAAAGTTCTAGAGAACCAAAATTTTATAAAAACAATCATAAAATGAACACAAAACAAAATCTCATGAAGAAATTAGCCAGCTTTTGATGAAAATGCCCAAGAATGTATTATGATCAAATTCCTTTATAACTTGATAGATTTGCAGAAGAAATTTGTAACTAACTCAGAGATATCAGTAGCCAGTTATTGTGTTCTCATTGTTAAGTGACACCCTCCCCCATTTTAAAAATCCTGAAAGTGGAATATACAATATACTGGTAACCATTAAGAACTTATTCTCTACTTGACTGCTTACTCTACAGAATGTGGTAGATGTATGTCAAACACCAACAGCCAGATGTTTACATATACATTATAATACAGTAATCCATTAGACCCTATCTCTGCAGAGGGAAAATGGCATAACCCTAAGAAATTTTACTCCCAATATCTCTACTAATTTGGTAGCTTAAAATTAAATAGTTTGAATGTGCATAGCCAACAAATAAACAGTTTTATGTAATGATAAATATTAACATATTAAAATAATGTGAAAAATGTTATACTTACAATGAAGATGTAGAGAGATTCTAACAAAGTGTTGATAATGGAGGATGTTGCACCACGTACATCAGCAACCAGTGTCAAACCATTGCAAACAGCTTCTCTTCTGTGAAATACCAAAACAGTTTATCAACTACTTTTAAAATACTTTGTTATAATTTTAATAAACTACGAACATATTCAGATGATAATATATTGGTCTTGTTATAAAATGGACACACAAGAAATGTATTACAGCATAATCACATAAAAAAAGTGCACACAAGTGAAATATGTACTTATTACATGATCAATAATTACTGATCAGCTTTTATTAATATATGATCTTCTTACCATGAGCATTAATATAACTATAGAAAACAAATACTTAATATCATAATTTTACTTTTTAAAACAATAATGTTAATGAATCAGTTACCGTGGAACAGAATAATAATACATAAGCAGTCGAGCCAATTCGATGCTGAAAACTTTTCGATTGTGCCAAATAGAACTGTTGGTAAAAATAAAAACAACAGCATTGCCTCTTTCATCACGGCATCCTGAAACAAATAACTGATTTTAACAAATGTCTGATAACCAGTTAACAGATTAAAAACAATTTTATTTAATGTTAAACAGTTTTCAAACTAGATGCCAGTTCTAGATGGACGGTTCATAGAAGGACAAAAAAAATATTCACTTTAATGTAAATGAGTGAAAACAGGCTCCACTACCATAGGTGTTCTGTGTGGTAGTTTACAGATAAACAAACATTAGATTTAAGTACAATTTTTTAAATCTTCTTATATTATATTTAAATAATTCATGTCATTTATGAAAAAGATAACAATAACAACAACAATCTAATTACAACTGGAAATATTCCATGTTTGTTGATGATAATGCAGTTTGTTTTACAGTAAATACTTTGTTATTGTTAATACAATTCAAGAACATGCCCACTCAGTCCATTATGTATGTCAGAAGTCATTACTTCAGTCACTCCATCAATCAACCTACAAACTCAATACATATCACATTCTTTTACTGCTGTTATCTGGAGATACTGCTATCTTTAAAATTATTCTACTTTTAAGGACATTTAATTTATACAGAATCCACATAATCCAGATAAAAAGAAATGTGCAAACCTGGTAAAATTGCAATTCCTGAGTGCAGAAGTTCCCAGCTGATGTCTGTGATGTTCTGTGCAGGTACTACTTCTCGCTTTGTGTAGAAGCCGGAGCTGCTGCACAGACTGCTTGAACTTCCTTGGAATGACGTTCTGGTAGGTGATGAGGTGTCTGGTGACAGTGGTGGCCTGGATTTTGGCATGACTCTGTGTGACAGAGAGATTTCTTCTGAATCCCAGTCATCTGACAGAAGACTGCCAGTGAGCACTGGTGATGTGTTTGTATCTGCTGCAGAGCAGTTTGCTAAATAAAAGAAAAAGTGTTTAATCTTAAAAACAAAATTAAAAGAAACTGTTACCAGTTTAAATCAAAATAAAACATCTTGCTAAGTTGACAAGGATAAAACTGTTTAACTAAAAGTGTAATGTTTTCAAAGACCCTAAAGAATTTATGACATTTTTACAAATTACCTGTGGTTCAAATATAACTATCATGTTTACTTCAACTAGACTATAGATATCTACATTTTCAGCGTGAACAGAATAAGAATATTATTATCAGTTTCATATATGAAAGGTCACATAAAATTATAAATAAAAAATTAATTTGTGTTTGTGTATAATTGTTGCACATGTATGTCTACTTTTTAGCAATTTAATTACAAATAATTTTATGTGATTTATGTATATTACTATATATATATATATATATATATATATATATATATATATATATATATAAAACTATCTGATTGTTATTTGTACCTGTATTATTTTCTAGTTACTACCTTATTTGCAATTTTTGTAATGTTTTAAATTCCTTCCCAACAATAAAGTTACTTCCAACGGCAACAGGTTTTTTTTGTTGTGGTCACGTAATCAACTACTTGTTCCTGCAGGCATATACGGTTGATTGTGCTGTCAAACTTGCGAGTGAGTCACCAAAGTACACAAGCTCTAACAGCATGTAGGCCAGCACTACACTGTACAAGTAAACACTGCACCCACTGATACATAGTATCACCTGTCTAACATAGCCAGTACATGTCTGAGCTGCCACTTGTGTCTTTAATACCCTAGTAATTACTAACTTACACAGATAAAACAATAGTTCATTATTCCTACAACACAAGATTTGAAAATATTTTTATTTAAATTAAAATAACAACAAACTCTGCAGCCATAAACAGGTTCTCTTTCAACCACAGATGATATAGTAACAACAGAAATTTAACAGTTACAGCAGTTTAAGAAAACATAAAGTGAAATAATTCTTCTTGTGTTCTATGATGAATTAATATCAGCCTTGAAATGAAGGACAAACTGTAAAAAGAACAAAGAATAATAGCTGCTTAACCTGGTAATCACCACACTATTGTTGTACTCAATTCACTCAGTGTGCACTCCAACATAATCCAGTAACAGAAGCTGTACTGTGATTCCATTCCATTGATTAGGTTTTCATAAAGAATGTGTAATATCATAACAAGGAAGCCAGGATAATAACTATCATTGTACTGAGGTAATCCACACAATGTAGACAGCACTCTGACAGTGTGAACAACTGACCTGAGAACTTTCATTCAAAGCTGCAGTCTACTGTTATATACTTGCTAGACTTGACACATGACCATTTCATTACCTGCTGAAATATTATCCACTGATAGTAACTTAGGCTGGATATTTATACCACTTTTTCAAACATTTTCAGAGTTTCAGATTTTTAAAGTTATTGTCATAATTATGATTTGTTGTTAATTTTGAGTTTGTAATAGGTTACTGTCTATTTATTTAATTATAGCTATTGCTGAGATTATTGTTGCTAATTTTCAATTTATTGTAATTATTTCAGAATTTGTTTTTTAACATTTTAAATTTATCGTCATAATTCTGAATTTATTATCCATAACTATTTCTGAGTTTGCTGGTGATATTCTGAAGTTTTAATTTGTTCTCAGTAATTTTAAATTTGTTGTTGGTAATTATATATAATTATTTTTGAGACAGAATTTGTTATCTTTAATTGTAATTTTAATCAATGAAATCCCCTAATTCCGTTAATTATGAACGTTATGTATTTTTAACAAAGTTAAATTTGATGAGATACTGCACAGGGTTTTACCATATATATGTATTCATTATTTTGACAAGATAAATGATTGGAAATTAACTCTTTCTAATTCATTCTCAATGGTAATCAAAACACGACATTCAAAGTTATCTATTTTTATTTGAAAAATACTAGAACACACTAAAGAAGCAAATGTGCTCAGTATATCTGACTGGTATTTGTATTTAATTAGTAAATAAATCTGTCAACATTCAAAGTTATCTATTTTTTATTCTAAAAGTAATAAAACACACTAAAGAAGCAAATATGCTCAGTATATCTGACTGGTGTTTGTATTTAATTATCATGTTAGCTCTATTGTAAAAAGGAAGGTGCCACATATTTCACCCAGCCTTAACAAAACACTGCTTTTTGCCACGGTGATGTAAACTACTATTTAATGATACTACTTAAATTTCATTTACTCCAAAATATGTTTTAAAAATAAAACAAAATATAATAAAATGCCAGTTGTCAAAGGCTTTTCCACACTAAATAAAATTTTGCACTATATTTATATTTAAAATATATAGTATTTACCTATAAGCATAACCACTTATGAGCTTTAGCTTAAATATTACAAAAACTTGAGTTTTTGAAAATTCTCAATATTTAGAAGATTCCAACCTCTCTGAAAACACACCTCTGCATAATACTGGGCAAAAATGTACAAATTTGAAACAAAATTAATTATTTTACATCATAAAACTGAAAATGATATTTTACTTACTGCCAGAATAAGCCGATGAAGCTGAACCATCCAAAGGGTTGGCATCAACACTGCTGGAATGCTTGTTTTCAACAGTTGTTCCATTTTCCCATTTTAATTTCTGAAACTTTTCAGCACACACTGCAAGGCAACCTCTTACCACATTGGGCCAGTCCTGACTAGGTGTATCACGAAACTGCCTAATCCACTCCATGTTTTACTTATGTTGATGGTGGTTAATTTATCGCACAGAAATTAAAAACACAGTAACATCCAGAATGGTTTATCAATCTTTATCCATGTCTTTATGAATACTGTTATTGTCTCTAATGCACTTCTTGATGAACTTTACTCTCTGGATAAAGTAAGCCAGTCAAGCAGTCTGACATCTCTCTACCTAAAAAACAAAAAAAACCAACTCTGCAGGTTTTATGCTGTTGTTGTTCATTTATCCAGACCATTTATTTATTATTATTATTATTATTATTATTATTATTATTATTATTATTTTTTTAGATTTTTGGTTTATTTATAGTGCAGCCTGCCTTATGATGAACAATGTGGTTTGCCTATGTTTGGTCTATAAAATGCTAGATATATCATTTTTTTATGAGCTCAATTATTAGTGTCACTCTCTCTTCAGAAACAGCTATTAAAAGCCAAAAGATATAAAACAAAAATATAATAATATAGTCAAAATAAAGATTCAAGACAAAATTATCCATACTGATATTTAAAATTCACCTTATCCATACTGATTTTAAAATTCACCTTACTTCTGATGGTCTTGACCTGGTATTGTTATATGACTTAATACCCCTACTCCAAGATTACATGTATAATTTTACTAAGCCAGCTAAGATGGCTGTCATTTACAAAGTTAACAGACCAAATAAGCTGATAAATTTATGTATCAAAGGTATTTAATTGTATTTTTTCCCCTTTCAGTTAAGACTATGCATGATTCATCAATGCATCCGTTCATGTTAAATATTGCTGACTAAGTTATATTTTATTGTGTGTGACTAACAGAGCAATTAGTAAAATTAATTGTGAAGAAAATACAACAGCAACTGAATGATAGAGCACTATTATGTAATATTTATAAATTTTTTTTTTAATTAACAATGACTGTAAGAGGTTAGTTTGTTTGCAAATATGTACTTGAAAGTTTTTGTCTAAAACATCACATTTACTCTTTTTTATGAACATGAAATGAAACTGTAAGACAAATGTCTATTGCCTTAGGTAATAAATATCTTGAACTAGTAAAAGTAATGTCAACCTAAAAATAAACCTAATTTATTATTATCTCAATTTATCAGTCACTATTGCAGTTGATGTAAAAATATAAAATACCTGCAGTCATACATCAAAAGCCTTTGTTTACTTTTTAAGTTTACTATTAATACAAATACTGCTAAAGTATATATCTGAACAAATTTAATTTCTACAAATATATCCCAGTGCTTAAACTGAATAATTTAATTAATTAAAATTTGTTATTTTCTGTTAACATTTTAAGTAAGTACTTTTATATTTTTACTAGTTGGAAACAAGACAGAAATTATAATTTCTGTTGATCAACTAAAAGATCCTTACCACAACAGATAAAAACTAACATTTTATGTTGATGACAATTCAACTTTATAGTAATGAAAAGAAATAAAATATATAAATTAAAATAAATAAAGTACTGTCTATTTAATAATAATTTAATAAAAACAAGAAGCTGTTTAACTATAAATCAGAAGCATACAATTCTGCAAAAGCACTTATTAACTGTCGCCTAGCTTTTTATGCACTGTAGTTAAAAAGATAATTAAGTTCCAAATTCCTCCAACAAGTTCCACTTATCTTTATACATAGATTATGTAAAATGTTTGCTATTTTGCATAAACTGATTTAGAAAAAAAGCTTACAAATTTATGTTTAGTGTTTATTTATAAGAAAAACACATTAAAAATAAACAGATGGGTGTGTAAAATAATTATACAGTTTTTGCTACGTAATACTATTATGAGAATTTCATTATAATTGATTATTTTCAGTTGCCAAAATTTATAATTAAATTTAAATCTGTATGAAGTTCATTGAGTACATTCAAGATTATTACTATTATTATTATTAAGACTGCAGCACTTGGCTGAATGAGATGTTTTAATATTTTGTAGAAACTGGAAATATATACAATTAAAACATAAACAGCTCATACTTTTTTGGAACATCTAAAGTTGAGTAATACTTGAAATTAGGACATTTCATATTCAATATAACTGGATATAGTAGATACTTATCAGAAAAATATATACTATATAAAAAAAGTAGGGGATATTCATTTCATTCCATTAATTTTTAATTATGGAGAATCTGAAGCTGAAAAGAAACAGAACCATGTTAGAATGTTCAATACCTGCCATAAAGATTGCAAAGACATTTTGCACATGGTCCATATTAATATCACAGGGATGCACTGTGTGGTTTGTATTAAAGTGAACAGGTAATTCCTAGCCATTCCAGTGATACTCTTTATTACTCAAACATTCAACTGCAGCAGTTTGTTTTGAATTTATACATTTCTACATGCATTGATGTCACCTGATAACACACTGGTGAGTATTCATGTGCTTGGCATGTAGTCTGAATGCTGAATGTGTCACAACTATTGATAAGCAGATTATGGCCATGTTTCCATCAGGCATATAATGTTCATAATAATCATTGCTCTAATCAAACCAGGGATTACAATATCTCAAAGGATCACTTCATTCATACATCAGAAACCATATTCAGATACAAGCTTCACACAGCACAGATGTCAATGAATAGCCAGATAATTATAAATTGGCTATGTAGGTGGCATTTGCATGCATGGCACCTTTGAATCATTCCATATTTTATTGAACTGTCACATTTATGAAAGATGTCATTGGTGTCATGAGCCCACTGCTGGGACAATTAGTGAATGTCATGTTTTCTGATGAATGCAAGTTCACTAAGGACATTCATGACAGATGAACTGAGTGTGGCATTGTCATACTGGGTCCATTATGATATAGTGTGGTATCACAGTTATTTTGCACATTGTCAATGGATGTCTCACTGATCTGCACTAACACAACATCTTTGCAGAACACACTGTCATGGCTGACATTTTACCTTCAAGATGACAGTGCCAAGGCACATAGAGCCAGCATTGTTACCGTTTACCTCCAGGCTCAAAACTTGACCACTTTACCATGGCTGGCACTCACCTACTGACCTATATATATATGCTTGGTAGATTCTTACCTCAATGACAACAGCTGCTTACCACTTGCCATATATTTGTCATTGCTATGCAGGATGAGTGGAATAACTTTAACCAAGCTTACCCTGGAGTTTTGCCACATCAAATTTGTGTCTGTCTTGCAAACAGAGGATGATTTACACAATACTGACTGCATTTTCACATTATGGTCAATTTGGTGTTTCTACCAAAAAGGTAGCAGGATAAAAAAGCCTAAAATTTTCCAAGGGCAGAAAAACCTAACATTTGTATCACAATACAATGAAAAAAATTACACTTCTTTCAAAGGCCTATGGCAGTGATTCTGTTAAGATAGATTTCCACACCACACTGTGAAATAAAAATAATGATGAACTACTTGATCTGCAAGGTAGACTAGTTTTGAAAGTTGCCAAACTTCATTTTATTTTTGTGCATGGATAATTTTAAAAAGATATTTTTGGCCAGAAAATCATAAATACTGGAACAGCAAAAGGAAAAATTGAAAAGGAAAGCAGTGGACAAATATGTGTACTAAATGACTAAAATGTTTTTATTCTTGGAATTTAAAAAAAGGGCAAATAACTATGGTAGCGCTGTATGTCACGTATGATGCAAATGCTAGCACGGACAGCGTGAACTCAGGTAATGATTAAAGTATGATTTTGTCACATACCTACTAGACAGTGCACTAACATGTTTGATGCAGTTTAATGGTTTGTATCCAACATGCCAAGTATTATAGGTCTTCAAAAGGAAATATATCTGAGAGTATATCTGCCAAATGAATTCTGCCTAATTATTGTCTCATTTTAAATGACTTGTCAGCTTGGGTTGGTCATTACTAAACCAAAATTCATTTGTTGGCAAATAAACTCTAAAATATTTCATCTGTTACTCTTTCAAAGGCACCCATACTTACAGATCAGAAATTAAATTAACTCTGTTTCATTTAACAATAATCATAATGAACATAAACATTTTTTTATTGGCTCTCAACAGTCACTAGAGGATGCAGAACTGCATTACAAAGAAAACACTATGTGACTATGGCTTGCAGAAAATTTAGCATTTCATGAAATTCTTCAATCCTTGAATGCTTTGTTGATATATTGTTTTTGGAAGACAAAACTAGTGTTATAATTAGACATTTTCTTTTCTTTTGTAGAGCTACTGTACTGGGCAGGTTGTAATAAAAACCATGTTACCATAATGTTTATGAGACTTGGGGTCACCAGTAACTACCATTCTATTCATTGTATGTATATGTAATTTTCTTTCCTCTTGGTGGAAACTCGGACAGTAGATGTACTTCTTCACATGAAAACTACTGAATACTGAAATACTGTATCGTGTTTACATGGTTTATCGCATTAAAACAACAAAAATGTCCTTTTGATGACTTTTTAATTATGTGATATGCCCTACTTTTTGTTGAATAGTATATATTCATCAAAATCATTATTACCAGATATAATACATATTTTGCACAACTTCTGCAAATAAAGCCAATCTGCTAGCCTTGTTATAAGAAGTGCATGAAGAACTTTAGATTAGTATCAGCGAGACAGCAGAGGCACGAGTCTTCCCGCAAACGTCACACTCACAAAGCACTTTAAGTTTAAGCAGATTTCATTCCGCCTGCTGTTATTAGTGTTGGCTTATTCGAGTGACAGCTGTAATAAATTTTGTCATATTATCAAATAAGAAAAACAGATATCATAAATATAAACTTCTATTGCTTACCAGGCTCAGCGTTTTCTTGTATTTGTCTTTTCTGTCTGGATAATTTCTTTACCATCACGCACTATTTTGAAAGATACCGGTGTAACATAAATTTGTTGCGTGTAATATTCATCCCGGAAGTACGTCAATTTTCGTTTTTAATTTTATTTAATATAATGTAATTTTATTTTGTTTTATTTTACTTTATTGATTTATTGAATTATTTTTATTTATTTAATATTTTGATTATATCAGACTTCATGCTAACGGTCTTTTGCAGAAAATGGAAGAGTGGAATTTGTGTTTATGCAGCATCTAACAAAACAACAACACAGTTTGTTGCCGTTTGCTACAAGTCAACAAAGCCGTTCAGAAATTAGACCTTGTACATGTTCGTGTATGTTAGTACTGTTCACTTCAGTATAAAAATTTATGAAAATTTGATGAACTTGTGCAATAAGCAAAACCCACCTTTTCCAAATTTTAACTACAACAATGCCAAAGACATTATAGTGAAACTGGCAAGGAAATGACAGATGTGCACATGGTGGTAACGCCTTAGATGAACTTAAAGACAGTGTTGAGCAGTTGACTGAACCACATACAGAAGATGAACTTTAGTATTTTCACTTGTCCGAGAGAAAACGTCATAGGCCTACAGAAAAGCACTCTATCTGATACAGTCCATTATCAAGCTATATATATATATATAGTATCTTTGTGATGTAATTTCTAACTTTCTTATATTACTGAGCAGCTTTGAAAACGCACCAACAGTTAATAATAATAAAAAAACCTTACCAGCATTAAAAATATCAATGACTACTGCCTTACAGATCATGCATGAAGATGGTTACATGAAACACAAAATCAAAACAAAATACACTGCCTTCCTAGTAGGAAACTGAATGTGCAAATCGTGCTGACTGCGGGGTAAAAGATGGTCTGTTATGAACAAATGATGGCAAGGCTGACAGCTGAGGAACATATACATGCCTTAGGCATTCTTCAAGTTGACATTTCGAGTGCAGTCGTTGCACATTGATTTGGACGCCACAAACCACTAGACTCCACAGGAGAAAAGACCAATAACGAACACAAAGAATCGTCCAAGATCGTCATATTGTTCGCTTCCATGTCCATGACCTAACGCTGCCAGCTGAACGGATTGCACCAACTGTGCAAGGTCCACGAGTTATTTAATAAATTAGTTATTTAATAAAATAATTATGAAAAAAAATACAACCCAAATCTATAGTTTTTAAAAAAAATTTCAGTTCGTATGCTCTGGGTAAACCTTTCTTCAGAATAAAGATGATCTCGCTGTAAAACTCACCTAAGGACCTGTTCGAAAATATGTGAACGTTATTAATATTGTTTTCTAATGTATCTAGAAAGACCCCTAAAAAAATACATGTAGCATTATAATCCTTGATCTACAAAACAACCATTGTCTCTTTTAGAAAAGGTTTTTATATCAGCCATATTCACCACTACTACCACTACACTACCATCACCATTACTACCACTACTACTACAATACCATCAGCATTACCACCACCACCACTACTACATGTGCTTCACAACAGCTTGCTCTGATTAGCACGTCAATTTTTTTCACTTCACTTCACAGAATGTCCAAATAAATGCAAACGCGTAATAGCGAAACTACTGAAGCTACTACTACTATTACTACTACTACTACTATTAAAAAGCACCCAATACTACTACTACTAACTAACTAAATAATTCTACTACTACTACTACTAATAATAATATTAATATAATTTCTTGATTTTAATTTTCGTCCCTCACTCCATACCCGATAATCAAAGTTTTGTTTTGTTTTTTGTTTCATTCTCATTCCGTGTTAACCAGAGTTATGTTCCTTGGACTGATATATTTTCTTGAATTACAATACCTGCTAGGCACTAGCTGTTCTGTGTTTAATCAATATAATTTAATGGTTCTTTTCTGTTTCTACTACTTTTCTTCTTCTTCTTTTTTTTTTTTTTTTTCAGATATTATTTAAAACCGTTAGTTCACAAAATCATGCAATTGTTGTTAATATATACTTTTTTTTTTATAGTTTTTATTATTATTACGTTGTCGTTTTTATATTTGAGAGGATTTGATGTTAACAATAAATCTTCAGAATTCAAAGAAAATGATGACTGAATCAATAAATGCGATTACATTTTTTTACTGCAGTGTATAAAATGTCATAATATGTAGAGAATGTCCGAACGAATATAAACGCGTAATAGCCTATGAAAAGGGCACCTACTACTACTACTACTACTATATAATAATAATAATAATAATAATATTTCTGGATTTCTAATTTTCGTCACTCACTCCATATAACCGATAGTAACAGTTTTTTTTTTTTTTATCATTCTCATTCCATGTTAACCAGAGTTATGTTCCTTGGACTGATACATTTTCTTGAATTACAATACTGCTATGTACTAGCTATTCTGTGTTTATCAATAGAATTTAATGTTTCGTGGGGTTTTGGTTTTTTGGGTGTTTTTTTTGTTGTTGTTTTTGTGCTTAGGTGGGATTTTTTTTTTTTTTTTTTTTTTATTAATTAACTAATTTAAAAAAAAAATTAAAACCATTAGTTCACAAAATCATGCAATCGTTGTTAATATTTTTAATATTTTTTATTATTATTACGTTGTCGTTTTTATATTAGGGCGGATTTGATGTTAACAGTAAATATATTACTTAAGAATTCAAAGAAAATGATGATTGAATCAATTTTTGATAATAATAATATCTGGATTTATAATTTTCGTCATTCACTCCATATAACCGATAATCAGTTTTTTTTTCTCCATCATTCTCATTCCATGTTAACCAGAGTTATGTTCCTTGGACTGATATATTTTCTTGAATTACAATACATGCTAGGCACTAGCTATTCTGGGTTTATCAATAGAATTTAATGTTGTTGTTGTTTGATTTTTTTTATGTGTGTGTGGGTTTGTGTTTTTTCAATTAATTAATAATTTTTATTAGATATAATTTAAAACCATTAGTTCACAAAATCATGCAATTGTTGTTAATATTTTATTTATTTTTTATTATTATTACTTTGTCGTTTTTATATTAGAGAGAATTTGATGTTAACAATACATTTTCAGAATTCAAAGAAAATGATGACTGAATCAATAAACGCGATTATTTTTTATATTAAATTCCATTGCAGAACATTTTAACTTTGTACATTTTAAAAAAGTCACGAAATAAATACTATTTATTTGCTTATTGTTGTTGTTGTTAATTGTAGCAGAAATAGCAGCAGCAGCGGCAGTAATAGTCGTAGTAGTGGTGGTGGTGGTGGTGGTGGTGGTAATGTTGATGGTAGTGTAGTAGTAGGAGTAGTGGTGGTAATGGTGATGGTAGTGTAGTAGTGGTGGTGGTGTTGGTGGTAATGGTGATGGTAGTGTAGTAGTGGTGGTGGTAATGGTGATGGTAGTGTAGTGGTGGTGGTGGTAATGGTGATGGTAGTGTAGTAGTGTTGGTGGTGTTGGTGGTAATGGTGATGGTAGTGTAGTAGTGGTGGTGGTGGTAATGGTGATGGTAGTGTAATAGTGGTGGTGGTGTTGGTGGTAATGGTGATGGTAGTGTAGTAGTGGTGGTGGTAATGGTGATGGTAGTGTAGTAGTGGTGGTGGTAATGGTGATGGTAGTGTAGTGGTGGTGGTGGTCGTCGTAGTAATGGTGATGGTAGTGTAGTAGTGGTGGTGGTGGTGATGGTAGTGTAGTAGTAGTGGTGGTGGTCGTAGTAATGGTGATGGTAGTGTAGTAGTGGTGGTGGTGGTGATGGTAGTGTAGTGGGGGTGGTGGTGGTGGTGGTGGTGGTAATGGTGATGGTAGTGTAGTAGTAGTGGTTGTGGTGGTGGTAATGGTGTTGGTAGTGTAGTGGTAGTGGTGGTGGTGGTAATGGTGATGGTAGTGTAGTAGTAGTGGTGGTAATGGTGATGGTGGTGTGTAGTGGTGGTGGTGGTGGTGGTAATGGTGATGGTAGTGTAGTAGTAGTGGTGGTAATGGTGATGGTAGTGTAGTGGTGGTGGTGGTGGTGGTAATGGTGATAGTAGTGTAGTGGTGGTGGTGGTGGTGGTAATGGTGATGGTAGTGTAGTAGTAGTGGTGGTGGTGGTGGTGGTGGTGGTGATGGTAGTGTAGTAGTAGTGGTGGTAATGGTGATGGTAGTGTAGTAGTAGTGGTGGTGGTGGTGGTAATGGTGATGGTAGTGTAGTGGTGGTGGTGGTGGTGGTGGTAATGGTGATGGTAGTGTAGTAGTAGTGGTGGTAATGGTGATGGTAGTGTAGTAGTAGTGGTGGTGGTGGTGGTAATGGTGATGGTAGTGTAGTAGTAGTGGTGGTGGTGGTGGTAATGGTGATGGTAGTGTAGTAGTAGTGGTGGTGGTGGTGGTAATGGTGATGGTAGTGTAGTAGTAGTAGTAGTAGTGGTGGTGGTAATGGTGATGGTAGTGTAGTAGTAGTGGTGGTGGTGGTAATGGTGATGGTAGTGTAGTAGTAGTGGTGGTGGTGGTAATGGTGATGGTAGTGTAGTGGTGGTGGTGGTGGTGGTAATGGTGATGGTTGTGTAGTAGTAGTGGTGGTAATGGTGATGGTAGTGTAGTAGTAGTGGTGGTGGTGGTGGTGGTGGTGGTGGTGGTGATGGTGGTGTAGTAGTAGTGGTGGTAATGGTGATGGTAGTATAGTGGTGGTGGTAATGGTGATGGTAGTGTAGTAGTGGTGGTGGTAATGGTGATGGTAGTGTAGTAGTAGTGGTGGTGGTGGTGGTGGTGGTGATGGTAGTAGTGTAGTAGTGGTGGTGGTGGTGGTGGTAGTGTAGTAGTAGTGGTGGTAATGGTGATGGTAGTGTAGTAGTAGTGGTGGTAATGGTGATGGTAGTGTAGTAGTAGTGGTGGTAATGGTGATGGTAGTATAGTGGTGGTGGTGGTGGTGGTGGTGGGTGATGGTAGTGTAGTAGTAGTGGTGGTGGTGGTGAATGGTGATGTAGTGTAGTAGTGGTGGTGGTGGTGGTGGTAATGGTGATGGTAGTGTAGTAGTAGTGGTGGTGGTGGTGGTAATGGTGATGGTAGTGTAGTAGTAGTGGTGGTGGTGGTGGTAGTGTAGTAGTAGTGGTGGTGGTGGTGGTGGTAGTGTAGTAGTAGTGGTGGTAATGGTGATGGTAGTGTAGTAGTAGTGGTGGTAATGGTGATGGTAGTATAGTGGTGGTGGTGGTGGTGGTAATGGTGATGGTAGTGTAGTAGTAGTGGTGGTGGTGGTGGTAGTGTAGTAGTAGTGGTGGTAATGGTGATGGTAGTGTAGTAGTAGTGGTGGTAATGGTGATGGTAGTGTAGTAGTAGTGGTGGTAATGGTGATGGTAGTATAGTGGTGGTGGTGGTGGTGGTAATGGTGATGGTAGTATAGTAGTAGTGGTGGTGGTGGTGGTAATGGTGATGGTAGTGTAGTAGTAGTGGTGGTGGTGGTGGTGGTAATGGTGATGGTAGTGTAGTAGTAGTGGTGGTGGTGGTGGTAATGGTGATGGTAGTGTAGTAGTAGTAGTGGTGGTGGTGGTGGTGGTAATGGTGATGGTAGTTTAGTAATAGTAGTGGTGGTGGTGGTAATGCTGATGGTATTGTAGTAGTAGTGGTAGTAATGGTGATGGTAGTGTAGTGGTAGTAGTGGTGAATATGGCTGATATAAAAACCTTTTCTAAAAGAGACAATGGTTGTTTTGTAGATCAAGGATTATAATGCTACATGTATTTTTTTAGGGGTCTTTCTAGATACATTAGAAAACAATATTAATAACGTTCACATATTTTCGAACAGGTCCTTAGGTGAGTTTTACAGCGAGATCATCTTTATTCTGAAGAAAGGTTTACCCAGAGCATACGAACTGAAAAAAAATTTAAAAACTATAGATTTGGGTTGTATTTTTTTTCATAATTATTTTATTAAATAACTAATTTAACATTTTTTTAAAAAGTCTGATTTGAGGTGGCCTATACAATAGTTACTTGATTAATAAATCATATCACACGAGAGGGTGCGTATTGGATCTGTGAAAACCTGTCGTTACAGCATTCACGGCTACATTCAACTGAATTCCTTTATTTGTTTTGAATACATTCGTTGTATGAGAGTTATCTCATTTTACTTCAAATTAAATTTAGATTAACTGTTTAGAATAAACAGAAAAGATTCTGATTACTGAAATATTTGTTTAAAATTTGAAAGTTTAACAAAACAAATGTTTTAACACGATCAAAATTTGGGATTTTATCTCAGATATTAATAAATAATGTTGATCCTCAATTTCATGGACCTCGATTTACAGATTGGGAAATCCGGACCAAATCTGGAAAAATTGCAAAATGGGAACTTGAAACTTTGCCTTTAGGTTCTATTAAGTTAACTTCAACCAACCTACATTTTCTACTGTACATTTTTCTTTATTTACACTGTTTGTATGTCTGTATATTGTTCTTACATTTATTATATTACTGTATGATTATAGCTGTTATATGTACTAATATTTAATATTTCGGTAAATTTTAAAGTTAAAATTAACATTCGCGATTTCCCAGTCTTTAGCAATTATTACTGTTATTATTATTATTATTATTATTATTATTATTATTATTATTATTATTATTATTATTATTATTATTATTATTATTATTATTATTATTATTATTATTATTATTATTAATTAATTAATTAATTAATTTATTTATTTATTTATTTATTTATTTATTTATTTTCAAATTGTTATTATTGTCACTTTTTCATTATTATCCCAGCGCACCATCCGCCAGGCAAGATTCTAGGTTCGTCGATCGTTGTTAGCCCGAGCATCACCTCGAAACAAGTGAGTTCACATTTGAACGAACATCGCTGATTCTCCGCCAAAGATAGGTGTCTATCGCGAGTATCTTTGTTTGTTTGTTTGTTTGTTTGGTGGGTTTTTTTTTTTTTTTTTTTTTGTTTTTAATTTGCTAATCTTTACAATCACACGATTAGCAATGATTCCGGCTAGTATGTAGGTTTAATAAAAAATTCTAGCTTTTTACATATCTTTAGATCGGTCATTTTCGAGTTCGCATAAACAGAACCATGTAACATCATATATACATGCCACATGAAGAAACACAAGATCCTATCATATATCACCGCCTCGGAAATCTTCGGACACGTTTGAATCGACTTCTGCCGTGACATAAAGATCATCTGATTAGCACGTGACAGCTTTGCCGCTCGGTGAATCAGCGATAGACATCCACGTGACTGTCACGTTGTTCTCCGCTTTCCGCCTGAGGATACTCGGACTAGTCCGTTGCGTTTTCTTTGCTTTACTTCATTTCATTCTCATTATTCTTGTCTCCATAGAGATACAGGTTTCAAACAAATACTAATTTTTTTTCAAGGTTTCATTTTCCCCCCTTAATCATTCGTACAAAGACTAATATGAATACTGCATTGATTCATTTCATTTCAAAGAGAGCTGCTTTTCACTGTTAGTAATTAACTGTAACAAATCACTTTGCAGTAGTGTAATTACTAGAGAATAATAAATTAATTATAAATAAAAAGAACTGTAGTAAACCGTACAAAATCCCTGTGAACTGTTTTGTGTGTACATCATAACATCATTTTAATATGGTAGGAATATATTATATAGTAAATGCGAAATATAGTACGTTTGCAAGTTTTATAAAGTTCTAAAATTTCTGTTATATTCCATTTTTACAAAACTGTACTACTGAGAAACTATTTATCTCTCTCTCTCTCTCTCTCTCTCTCTCTCTCTCTCTCTCTCTCTCTCTCTCTCTCTCTCTCTCTCTCTCTCTCATGTTTGTTTATTTATTTATTATATTGAAAAGCATCTTATTGCAATTAATCTTGTTTGTTAGGAAATCATATCATTTTATTTTAAAAACGACAATCAATAATAATAATAATAATAATAATATAATAATAATATATAATATCTATTTAGTTTGCCTCAGTATACCATCAAACTACATTTAAATACGATGTACATATTTTGACTATTTTGTATTACTGTTACTCGCTAACCTCTTTCGTTCTAGTCTTCCGAGATGCTGTTTACCTTTCTAGAGAATTATCTCTCCCGTTCCAGCTCTGTAGTAATTACAATAAACGGAAAACAACAGTCGTCAAAAAGGAGTAAAATAACCGCAGCCCTAATTACAAAGCTGATGTTAAGATATTTATTCCTTGTCCTAAATTCCTAAATCCCAATTAGTTATATCTTACATCTTCTGATTATTTTGCATGTATTTTATTTTATATTTTATAAAAATATTGTATGTTTTTATAAAATCCTGCAGACTATTTTTATAAGCTGTATAAGAAATATTTACTTATATTATTTAAAAAATCCGAAAAATTAAGAAATTAGAATTACTTTCAGTCCCAATCGTATCGGATAAGAGAATTTCACTCTGTATGGTTATTATTATTAATAATTTTTTTCTTTTTATTGTTATTATTTTGTTATTTGTTTTCTTTCTATCGTAGTCGCTTTTCGTTTATTGCTTTTTTATTTATTTTTATTTAATTTTTTTAAATTTTTACTATTATTATTTTATTATTTGTTTTCATCCTGTTGTAGTTGCTTTTCACTTTTTTATTGCTTTTTTTTTTTTTTATTTTATTTTTTTTTTTTTTTTTTTTAATTTTATTTTTTTTTTTTTTTTTTTTTTTTTTTTTTTCAAGGTTGTTTATTTACTAGGTTATTTATGTGCTTGGTTTTCTGGTGACAGGGATTATCCGTCAAGCAGTTCCTGTGTGCAGTATTAACAGTAGTCACCAAAATTACCTGCTGAAAATGCGAAAGAAAACAGCGACATTATGTTCCGGTTGGAATGCATATCGATCTACTACTGCAAGGTGTTCGTGCCAGACAAAGAAGTAATACTTATTGATTGTCACACAGTGTTTAATGCCTTCATCTCGATATTCCACTGTTTCTCCGGTCTTGGATCTCATATATTTTTTACATGTATTAGAAAAAATATCGCCAAGATTTCTGACCAGCAGAACGAACATCAGTTGTTTTTCAACGACGGTTAGAGAACTTTCTCTTTATTTAATTATCACCAAATGGCTTTCCGACTCCGTGGCAGTAGCTGAATCTCTCGTCAAACGGATCGCTAACACCAACATAATAACTCAGCTTCACACCTGTTACTGAATTTTCCCGCGAAATCGATGTCGTCTGGCTGACATGCGCAGAACAACATTAGTCTATTAAAGAGCACGATACCGCGCGTACCCAGCCAGTGTTGGAGCACGAGCAGCGAACGATGGCAGAGAAAACGTCAGCTAGCGAAACGGAAGGTTCCAAAAACTTTCTCAAACAGTTCAGAGATCTGAAAACGCGAGATTTCAAACGGATCACAGCCAGTCAGTTCATGGATGTATGGAACCACTATGACAGCGATGGTATGTCAATAATGTTTTGTATGCCCCTAGTATTATTAGTGTCGTGATCATGTTATTGTTGTTGTTGTATATTTCAGGAACGAAAACGTAAGAATAATTAATTTTTACGATCAGTAACACTATAGGTTGGGCACCATCAGTGTAATTAGTTATCCGATTATTTCTGTAAGTGTCAGATTGTACTGTAAAAAGTAACAAAAATATTCATCTTCACAATATATTTCACAGTATATATTTAATAGTAAAAATTAAAAAAAAATTATGAAATTGTTACTTGAACGCAGCCCTTTGTCAGATTTTGAAGCTTGTACAAAGATAATTAATTATTAGCTTATAAAGCTTATATCAGTGATAGTCAGCAACACAGTAAAAATAAATATTAATTATCTGATTTCTTGCAACAGGTTGTACATTATCTTTCAAATTTACCAATTATTTTAACTGAGGAAATGCGATTAGTTTGCAGATACGAACTATAACAATAAAAACTAAACTAAATATACCATGAGAAACCCCATCTACAAAATTTTATACAACAAATTTTTAGAAATGCTACACTTGTGTATTGCGGGGTTCGCAGAAGGTAATTACTCAAATGTGATACTCGCAGGTGAGCCCTGCCCAGTTTTCTTCTTATTTTTCTGTTCCATTCAGGATGGAATGATTGGAAACTCAAAATCGCGAAAGTCGCGAATTGCTTTCCGATCATTAGAAAGGTTCATGTATAAGATTCCGTTATTTTCTCTCTGTGACAATCGTTATTATTATTATTATTTTCTTTTTGAATTCCGATTAACTTGCAAACAAACTCGCGCGCGCGCACGCTTACACACACACACACACACACACGCACATACATACACGCATACAGACGTATACAGTAAGTATGTAAATAAAATGCATATGTCCAAATACAACAAACCGTATGCAACATGTTCAGTATTATTTACTGGCAGTCGTTTAGAGTGACACCCAACACTAGACTAATACAAGGTGTGTAAATAGTTTAGTTTTTTACTTTTATCTTTCTGTAGTAATATCTGGTTTTAATGAGATACCATGTTACAACATCGATTTGTATGTTATATGTTATTTATTTATTTTATTTTATTTTTTCCTTCAAAATTCTATTTTATTGCCTGAATATGTATTCATTATTGTATTTCTCTAAAGTCGATATCGATTATAGAAATTAAGCGCAAAATTATTGTTATAACAAATGTTTTGGGTTGAAATATTCAAATACAACGCTGTGACAAAGTAAATTATTAATGACACCGTCAACGTGAAAACAATAAAATAATTCATGTAAAAAATAACGAATTAGTAGTAATTTGTAAAATCATTAAAAAAAAAAAAATGGAAAGAGATGCTATATCATGTTCAAGGTGTTTTGTGAAACGTGAGTTCATTGTTTTACGTGTTAAGTAGGAAACACAAATAATTCAATATCGTTGACTAGACCAGGGAAGATATGAGGTAATCGTAAAAATGTGCTTATTCTGGATACAAAATAGATTGTATATTCACAGCAACGAGAAGATTAATGTATGGAGATTAATCAGTAACAGGTCAGTAGGAGCATTTATCTGACTGCGATCCTACTTTTCACAGACAACCAAGATGGCCACGAATAGATTTTCTTACGAAGATTTAAGTAATGTAACGTTAGAAGAATTTAATAAACCTCAGTTCAATGTTGGAACACATTTCACATCACATTCATAAACAACAAATGTGTACAGTTATGTGAGGATTGTTAAATATTTTCACATCTTTGACTCTGAAACAGCTGTTAATATTGAAGTAATTAATACATACATTTTATTAGACGACAACATATGGTGGTGGTTTTATGGAAGGGGTTGGAGCGAGTGTATTTCTGTTAGTTTTTCATATTATAATTGTTATTGTTGTTTGTTGTTGTTGTTGTTGTTGTTGTAGCAGCAAAATGTGTTTTTAAGTACAAATTTTCGTTAAGAAGTTACCTATAAGACCGGAAATCATATGACAATTTCCCTAAATTCGATATCAGTGGATAATTAAAATAAAAGCTAGTTTCTAAATATCGCTAATAAACCTTGCATATTCTACATCAAAAGACGATTTCATGGTTTTCTTGAAGTGTGCATTCTGTCCATTACACATCTTAGTGAAGAGGTCTTCCTGACAGCATGTCTTTGTCGCAAATCCTTTGAGTCGACTCTGAGATTCTGCAAGAGGAAAGTGAAAATGACAGCTCTGTGTTTCGAATGAGCAAATTTTATAAAATCTGATGGAAATACAGTTTCTGCTTTCTCTGTTTCGAATCTGAGTTCATTGCTTTCCAGTTAAAAAAAAATGTTCTCTGTATGTTTTTATTTTGATTTACATCAACAGTATCATGACAAGAGAATAATGTACATTATACACTATACTTACTCCTTCTAGTAATACCACTACAGTAAATCATCTTTATAATGTCCTCCGATGTATGGCTATTCAGGTTTATCGCCCCCAGAAAACACATAAATTTACTTCGTTTTAATGGCCAGCGTTCCGAGTGAAACGTCTAATACAAAGGCTGTGGTAAACTTACACCGCCATCAGTCGATCTTGTCTGTCATCACCGAGTAAACAATATTTCGTTTTTAGACGTTTTTCTTGAATAAAAATTATATTTCTCTCTACAGTTATTAATGTTTTTTTTTTTTTTTTTTTTTGAATTAATTAATTTTATAATCAACTTGGAATGGCAGTATTAAAAATGTTTTTTACTTTGGTATCGTTGATATTGCCAAGTTGTTGCAATAAGCTGAATTCGTACTTGTACCTGTGCAACGTAAACATATTCTTCGTTGAATATGTATCGACACAAGGAATACATCTGATTCACAAGGAAAAGGAACGCTCATGAACTATTATGTAATTCTAAATAAAGTTGTTATTCCTTCTAGTAGTTTTATTATTTTGAAACATTGAGACCAACCTACAAATAAAAATACAAAGAAGCATCCCGAACACATTTCCTTTCCTCACCATTTGTACTGCAAAGCATCGTGCGATCTTGTATTGATTCCCTGAAATCAGTGACTACACAACATACATCTAATTAAAAAAAAGAAGAAAAAAAAAGTGTCTAACAAGAATACAGGCGATTAAGTGGTTCAGCTGTTAACACCTTTTTCTTAAAATCGTTCGTTAATATTTAATAGTTTTATCGATCAAAATAAAGGGATCTGTAACTCGGCAGTCTTCTGTTATTCTCTAAGAAATCTGTCGAGTTCCAGTGTCGGCGTTATAAAGAGAAACCCTGTACTATTACTGCAGCTACTATTACTTCAACAGTAACTATCACTGCTGCTGTTGCTGCCAATTCTACTATCTACTAATATAGTAATAATAATTTTGAAAGTCAATACAAAGTGAATAACAAGCCTAACGATGCTATTTCCCACGTGGTTCCGTGGCAGTTTTTAATTGCTATACGTACTGAGACTTTCGATCTATCAGGTAAACGAAATGCTCTGGTCGATAACAAGATCTATAGCTGGCGATATAACAATACTCTGCAATGGGTATCACGATTTCCTCTGTTTGCCTTCATTGTACGGAAGCTTTGACAACTTGAGCAAAAAATTAGCACACACGCCATAGACTTGGTTGCAGGGGACCTGTCGCATGGAAAACAGACATATGTACGTCACCAAACTGTGTTCTGTCTAATACGATTTTGTTTATAAATATACAGCCATTTTCGAAATCGCAACACAACCTTTCTTGCTGTGTTATTTGTCTGATTATATTATATTGTATATTATTCACAGGTGAAGACCAGTGTTGTTTATAGCTGCCGTGCAAACAGTAACAAGAGTATAATATGTATTATTTTTATCGGTAATGTTTTTCAGCTGAGGTGATGTTCAGTCCGTTTGAAAACAGCGAGAAATCAACATCCCATCATGCAGCAGTCATTAACCATAATTGTCGTATTGTTTTTACACATATCAAATTACTTAACTGTATTAACAACACGATTCTGTAAGTTCATGTCGATGACTGAGCTCAACTACAAAAAGGGGGACAGTGTCAGTTCTGTGAATATACGCAGTGTTACAGTAAAATAATAAATTCTAGTAGATCTGATGTAAATCACTAACAAATCTTAGTGATAAAAACCTGTCTTAATAAATATTTGAATCTGTAAGAAGAAAACTGGAAAATAATGGTAAGTTGTGATTATCACAAAATAACAATAGTAATAATTGTGATTTATGCAATTTTTTTTCTGTGATATTTGGCGAATAGTGGAGAAGACAGAATAAAATACAAATAAGTCTTTGCTTGTGTGTGCATTGTACACACACACACACACACACACACACACACACACACATCAGTAGAGTTTTTCTGAATGTTAATGTACTTTTCCTGAGGTTATTATCCAAACAACGACGCTGTACTAAGATGGGAAATAACCTGGCTGACTGCTGAACCTGTCATTCAAAGAAGTTTTTCTATTGTAAATATTAACGCTCCATTCAAACATTTCTATTGATTTCTTCGGGTGTTTGTTGTACTGTTTTTTTTTCTCTCTCTCTCTTTTGTCTTTTGATATGGTGACTGCAGAAAATTAATACAGCAAATGAACAGATGAAAGTTTCAGCCTCACATATAATCGCATTGTTTACTTCTTGGCAGTAGTGTAGTATAGAAACATAGAAATGCATAAAGTAAAACTGCTTTTTTTCAGAACAGGTTTAGTTATTTCACGTGTGTGTTTGCGTTGTATGTATGTATGTATGTGTGTATGTGTGTGTGTGTGTGTGTCTAAGTGTTGTATGTGTTTGTATGTATGTATGTGTAGTATGTGTGCGTTGTGTATATATGTTTGTAGGTATATATTTGTATGTGTTGTATGTAAGTATGTACGTATGTATGTACGTATGTGTGTTCATATATATATATATATATATATATATTTGTGTGTTGTACGTGTGAGTATATATTTATATGTTTGTGTGTGTATGTGTATTTATGTTGTATGTATGTATGTGTGTGTGTGTGTGTGTTGTTGTTGTTGTTGTGTGTGTGTGTGTGTGTAAACAGTAAAATGACAGAGAATGTAAAACCTGTTCCAGTATTTAGTGCTAACAATGACCATATTGATGTTCAGACACGTGTCACACAAACAATGGATATAATTTTCGGAAACGCTTTGTTGTTAGTTTTTTTTACAATAATCGCAGCTTTTCGTCAGTGTTTCCATAACAACATAATGGGTGTGGTACATGTAGGTCTTTTTGACTTGCGAACAGAACCAGTTTTTTATAGTTTTTTTGTTTTTTATTTATTTATTTATTTATTTATTTATTATTATTATTATTATTGTTATTATTATTATTATTATTATTATTATTATTTAGGGGGGTTTTTGTGGTTCAGATTTTGAAGCTATCTATTTTAAATATTCCAGTTTAATAAGTTATACAAATAAAAACCATTTGTTTAGAAATAAGTTTAATGCAATAAGTCATCGACATAAACACACAACCAAAAAGAAGTAACAAGTAAACCTCCATTTAACTCTGTAGCAGAGAAACACTTCTTTAAAATATGATGTTAATTTAAAATATATATTTAACTCGGACAACAAAATAAAAACATTTGTAGAAATCAAATGAATTATGTTAACAAATGTATAGAAACGCATTTGCATTTTTAAGAATTTAATTTTACTGACATAAGTAAAGAACGCATTTATTGTTTAGTTATTATGTTGAAAAAAGAAAAAGAAGTAAGTGTTTGTAACTTAGAAAATCGAATATATAGATATATACGACTTGAAAGTAAACTAATAATTTAGATAGTCAATCGTTTAAAATGTAACAGATATCTCTTTAGTGAATATGCCGAAACTCACATTCACATGCACCTGTTATTTAATTTTATTGTAATTTATGTAAGTCACTTCATTTAATAGAAAATAATTTATTCCAAAACGTGAAAAACTGATAAGATGCACCAAGATACAGTTACGTTTTAAAGTTAATCAAACGTACATGACACAACAGGTGTAACTCGACTAACATTTCAGTAAATATGAAAATATAATTATTCAAAGCAATTGAATTTTAACTATCTGTGTTGTATAATAATCCTTATTAATCGTAACAGTGCCTGCAAGCCAGTACGAATCTTCATCTAATGCTGACATATTTAATTTACATATATTAAAAGAGATTTCTGCTTGGGGATTTCAGTTAAAGATTTGTTTTAAATAATAAAGTAAGAACAGAGGATTTATTAACACCAGGGTATTGATTAAGCCACATTGAAAGTGTTTATTGTCAGTGCTTTTGAACCAATCGAAGAATAAGCCCGTTCTATTCCGTCTGGTGCACACCGCTTTGCGAAAGTACAAATAGAGCAAGCCGATAAAATATCGAATACAAGTTTAAACAGTTTTGTTTAGTCAAACAACAGAAGTTAAGTCTTTATTTGACCAAAGGTCGTTCATTTTGAAATGTCCCCAACAGCTGTGCGCGAAATTTTGTCAATAAACATCGTTACAAAGTAATTAACAAATATTCAGTATGAAGTATATTTATATATATCTATATATATAGATCGTAATAATTTCTAAATCAATTTAAAAACTGATTCATAATCTTTCTTGATCCATTTTTTATTTTTTTTATTTATCTGTTTCATCCTGCCTGTCTTCTTTTCTCATTATCTTCCAGTCCAGTATGTTTGTGGGGCAATTTCATGATATTGTGTACTTAGAACAATTATCATAACGGTAATATTATGTGGTGTTTCTACAAGGTGATTTTAAAAAAAGAAAAAGAAAATTACATAAAAAAAAAAAAAAAAATCAACAAGTAATAAAGAAAAAACAGAAACCTTGAAAAACCAACAGAAGTTTATTTTCTAAACTGGAAAAAAATAAAATAATAAAGATCAAATGAGAAATAAAAGTTTACAGTTTTTCTGCTGTTAAAACTATTTTACACGAACAAGTCTACTTCTTATTTAGCACGAATCTCTTTCTTCTGCATGTTAGTAGCAGACGGAACAAATCAGTCACTATGTCGTAATTATGTTCTGTTATTATCTCTTTGTTTACACTTGTTAGGACTGGATTTTGTTTGTTGTTCTGCTTATAATAATGTTTAGATATTTGACGTTGGTAGTAAGGACTTTATAATGTAATATTTTCGACTTGTGGCGATGTGAAAATTAACAGTAATCCCTAGGAGCTTATAAATATAACTATGCTAATAGAAAACCCACTGTTTTTAACAGTATTTTTCAAACAGTTGTAATTGTAGGTTTCAAGTTATTTCCTTATATTGACCTTCTGCACGTTTGTTCTTCTTACACAGTGGTATTACACTAACAAGGAGCACAGATAAACACACATAATCGTAATTCTGTATCTCCTTCAAATATTTGCACAGCACAATATTTTTTGTTTGTTTGTTATTTTTCTTATTTTCACTTATTTATTTATTTATTTATTTATTTATTTATTTATTTATATATTTATATATTTATTATTTTGTTTTTCCTTCAGTATATAACCTCTTTCAGAAATTGATAATTTTAAATGAGTTCTTCACAAAATTATTTGTCACACGGTAAAGCGAAATAAGAAAAGTTTTACGAGCAGTCAGATGTAGCATATCAGACTAATGATCAGTTATAATGACTTATTTGTTCCTGGTTGTCTCTTTTGTTATTTTCATTTTATCGATTTTGCTTGTTGTGGAATGTACTTTTAGCAGTTCTAACTGGCATATTTCCATAGAAACAACAAGATGACAAAAATATACCCTAATATGAGAGAGAGAGAGAGAGAGAGAGAGAGAGAGAGAGAGAGAGAGAGAGAGAGAGAGAGAGAGAGAGAGAGAGAGAGAGAGAGAGAGAGTAATCAAAAAAGAAATGCTCTAGATTGCATTTCTTTTTTCTTTTTTTTCTTCTTCTTTGGCAGTTTGCTGGACTATCTGAGCATCCTGTTTTTTCTGTAAGTGCAAATAAATGATTGTCTCTGCCACCAAAACAGAAGCTGATATCAACAGCTTTCATTTAACAAACAGCTACAATACCATATCTGAAAATTAAAAGTGTCAAAGACGTTTTTTCTGCTTCCTTTTAAGATTGCGGTGATACAATAAACTCTGTTATCACACGTCTTCTGTGATGTATTGTGAACTTTTCAGGTTTTTCTTCTGTGTTATTTCGTATCAGATATACATATACTTTTTTCTGGTTTTTTCCTTGATGTTTTACACTAAGAATGAAAGTTCCTTTGATCGCAAATCAGGTCTTTGTACCAGACGACTTACCGTAATTTCATCTCAAAGGTCAATCGATATTTTATAATCATCTTTTACCAGTCGCATATCAGACATCAGACATGGCAGAGGAATACTTGAGCTGAAATAATTTATTTCTATTTTGTAATATTTTTTAAAAGAAAATTAAGAAGAAAAAAAAACATCCGTATAAGATTTGTGATGTGTTTGGAACAATGGAATACTCTCGCTGAACTGCGTTGAAAATTACTTTAGTCTGTAAATGTCATTCGTTTTCATTTCCATTTCCTATCATGTACAGATGGTGAAGCTACGGTTGGTTCATCAGATGGATAAGAGATATTAGTATTTGATATAATTGTATTTGTTCAAAACCACTGTTGTAGATAAAGTAGTGTGAAACTGGATGCAGTAAACCCTGCAGGTTGCGCTTCGTAACTCACAGTTTTATCTGTGTTACCCACCACTCAACCGTCAAACCTCTCTGAGGTTGTGTAACTTTTTTATTTTGTTTAATCATAAATTATGATATTCAAACCTGAGTCATTAAAGAAGAAATTTTCAATTTCTGTTTATTAAAAGAAGTGTGTATAATATTATATAATAATAAAGTACAGTAGTAATAATAATAAGAAGAAGAAGAAGAAGAAGAAAGAAAGAAAGAAAAAAGAAATACAAGAATTTATAAATCAAGAATACTGAAGTTTTGCTGTTAAAGTGAAACCAATATGCACGTATACCCACACGACAATGTTTGTTGGCATGCAGTTTTTTACACTGTCACCCAAGGATTTAAAAATAACTAAATAAATAAAAATTAATTAATAAATAGTGAATATGACTGCTAGTTCTAGTGGTAGAAATGTACTTTAAAACAGTTATGTGCTGCATGCACATTTTAAAAAAAGGTCACACCGGAGTTAGATACAGTTTTTATAAAAGATAGATTAGACAGGTAGATTACATACATAAATATACATACACATCTGTAATGATCTGAAATTTTACTAACATTAATATTTTAACTGGTTTTTATAGTTTTTCATTTGTATTTTATTTTAATCAGTAAAAAATTAAAAACCGGTAGCTTATATAATATAATATAATAATAAAATAATATAATAATATTAACACGTGTACTGTCTCCTTAAGTCGTTTGTGTTATTTTGTTTGAACTAGAAATCGTTAATTCTTAAGTCTGTCTTGTTTTGTTATACATCTTAAATAATTACCTTTTCATTCAGCAATATTTACTATTATTTTTCTATAGCAAATAAAATCTTCTTTTCTTTTTGTTATTGTTACTTGTACTTTTGTCAGAACGGTTCGCCAGGCCTGCCTGACCTATGACCCGCCAATACCCAAGGGTTTTGTCTCGTTTCAGGTAACGGGTTTATCGAAGGGAAGGAACTGGACAATTTCTTGTATGAACTGGTGACAAGTGTCAACGTGCAGGACGTGGGACCGGAGGTGAGTGGTTTACTCATTGTTTGTCTCACAGTCTGAGCAATCCACTTTTACCAGTTTATCACTTTTTTTTGTTAAAACTGTTATCTGATACCAAAAAATAATTACATTTTCGATAATGAAATGTAAATATTTTGTTATAAAAGGCGTCTGAGTACAGGTTATTCAGCAATACCGGTAGATGTATGTAAATATATGTAATAATAATAATAAAAACAAAATAGTGTAAAAATTAAATTCTGTTGTTTTTCGTCTTCTCTTACTTCTTGAAGTGTTTTTTTTTTGTTTGTTTTTTTGTTTCTTGCACGAGCTTGTTTATGTTGTATCAGTCTAATTCCATTGATAAATGTTTATGGCAAAATATGACAGAACTTATCGATCAGTGTGGGATAATGCGTGCTACCTGTAAGTGTGGTCGATATTTAATATTTACAAACTTTGACAGCACGGTCGCCACACCACAGCGAGTTAGCTTTTATCTCTCCTACAAAGAAAGGCGCTCTTAGGTGAAGACGTCGTAGTTGCTAGTCGGGTGCACTCACATGTTTAGTTCAGTCTGCAAAGCGAATATTTTATAGTTGGTAATATTCTGTTATCATGTCTTATGGTGGGAATACCATCATGGATGAGCTATGCTACTGTAATGTATTAACCTGGTGTGGAAGAGCATATGAATATAACACCGTCTACTCAGATACTGACTTAACACCATTTATTGAAATACAATCAGCGTAACATCATTTACTTAAATACCAACAGTATAAAACAATCTACTCAAATACTAACTGTAATACCATTTACCAAAATACTACCAGTGTAACACCATTTATTCAGATAGCAACAGAATAACAATCTACTCAAATGCTAGCTGTAATACCATTTACTTAAATACTATCAGTGTAATACCATTTACTCAAACTCTATCAGTGTAATACCATTTACTTAAATACTAACAGTGTAATAAGATTTATTCAAATACTAACTGTAACACCATCTACTGAAATACTAACTGTAACACCATCTACTCGAATACTACCATACAACACAATCTACTCAAATATAAACAATATAACTGTAAATATGATATCAGTAATTGAACAATGAGTCAGCAGGATTTCCAGTCACTTCACACATTTTCAAGAAGGCGGTTTACTTTAGAAAGCGCGCGCTAGTGAAGAAAACGAGTGGAATTATTTCCAATTACTGTGATTATGTTCAATCTGAAATAGTTGTGTTAAATGGTGCGGAGAAATATGTTGTTAAAGAAATAAATTGATGTTAACAACTTTCAGGACATTAAATGTCACCATTACTCCGTTAGGTGACGTTGCTGATTGACCGTAAACTGGCACCACGTTATTCCAGAATTTACTGTTTTGTAGCATACGCTTATTCAGCAGAACACACTCTCAACAATTAGGAGGTAATGAGATCGGTTTCTTGAAAAGCGCTGCTAAGTCACTGTCAGAAAAAAAAAAAAATTGTTTATTTTTAAGTTTATTTTTTTAATTAATTTTTTATCTTATAATTTATGCTGAAGTATTCCGCTATACGAACATAAGGAGACCGTTGATTAGTTAGAAATTTGAGTCAGTTGTCAAATGTTAAAATTGCGCAAACAAATAACTAACACTATTTTTATCTTACATCAGCTAGTTTAGTGAAAGTTAACGTTGTCAGTATTTAGATATTACTCATTGTGCGAAATAAAAGCACTAATAAAAACACAAAGCTGTGTATGACCGCCTCCTTCTTTTTATGATATTTCTACGGGAATAAACAGGCTTCATCAAATCAGAACTAACAATTAAAAGGGTTTTATTGTCCATTTATTACCTCTGAATTACGTTTTTAACCAATTAGATGCAAGTACGCTCGACGTAAAATTGTTATATTTCGTTTATAAATAAATATTTTATTTACGAGCAATTTTAATTATCAAGCTTACGTTTTTTTTACACCGATATCATTTGTTTAGCGTTAATAATAAGAAAATAGACTAAATATGGCTGTTTTGCAATGAGTCTCAAATACCTGCTCTGCTGCTTTGTTTGAAGCACAAGTCAGAAGGAAAGACTATATTGTTCAGTAGTTGATATTTATGTTTTGCAAATTGGTGCAAATGGTAACGAGACTCCTGTTACTGACATTCAAGAGAAAAAAAATCGAAACGAAACGACTTAGTTTCTTATAACCTTGTCGTAAAATATCGATTGAGAAGCTTCTTATGTTACACCACCAGTAAGCAGATCGAGTTTCACCTGTTCTCTATCAGATATCACCTTGTTTACACGGATCGAAAAAAAAATAAATACAGATGAATTCAAATAAAATTGCTCATGTAACCACGCCTGTGTAATGTAGCAAATAAAAGATTATTGTCCATTTAAAGGTTTTATTACCCACTGAAAATGTTTGCATCAATGTTAAATGAAAAAATATTTCAAAAATAAGAAGAGAAAAGATTAAAACCAAATTTAAAAATAGTTTTTAGAAATTGCAAAACAAAAGCTAACAAAACAACAAAAAACATAACATTATTTTAGTTTTCGTAATTGAATCTAGTTTTCGTTTTGTTTTTTTTTTCTTCTGGTCTGCTTTCTACTGCTTGTTGTCCAGGTCACAATGGTATTTTCTCTCCACTCTGTGTGAAGCTGTATAATAAAATCGTTTGATGCTAATCTGAAAAGAGTAGACCAACATGTGTTTCCTGATCCTGTTTCTTCATAGTCCTGCACCGTAACTGTATGTATGATGTCATTTAACCGTGTTGATTAAGAATGTATCGCGTGCACTGTTACATAAAACAGTTTTCGCTTTGTTCTGCGATAAGAGAGAGAAAAAAAACTGGTTGATCGTGGTAATAAGCTTTAACACACTCTGCTGCAAGTGTTGAATTAACACATCCGTATTAATCCCCCACGATTCACATCCAAGGCCAGAACAAACAAAAAAGCTTAATGTCGCGAATTTATTTGAAGACTGCTTATCCGATCAAACGACAAACGAAGAATGGGAAAACGTGCGTTATTACTATTACTGACGTTAATCAAAATATTTTTCTAACAAAAACAGAAATAAACACTCGTTTTCACACATATATACACATTTACATACATAAATATGATTCACATAAACATGTTTATGTGTGTGAATGAATTTTATTTTGTTTCGTGTGTGCGTGTGTGATCAAAGTCTATTTTGTCGATACTTAAATTTCTTTTGTGAAAATGACATTGATGTGTTTTTCATGCGTCTTACCAGCACGTTGACTACATTATTTACATATTCAGATATTAAATTCATTATTCAGAAATTTAAACCATCCCATATACATTTGTGGATAATAATTTAAAATTTTATTATCCAGAAATTTATATAAATAATTTACATTGACAGCTTCATTGTGTCGACAGGTGTTGTTATAAGAAAAACAAAAAAGTTCACAGACAGAGCGATATTTTATCTGTACATAATCAATGAAACAAGCATCTGTGTTGTGTATATGTTTGTCTGTGTATCAATGTGTGTTAGCTATGGTAATCGTTTTAAATACATTTTATAAATAATATGTTTCTTTTGTATGCACGTAAATAGTTAATAAAAACTGAAGACTTTATAACTTACAACTTGATTGCTTATGTTCGTGCAGTCAGCAGTGTAGGTAGAAAATATTTACTTCCATATGACGAAATCCATTTTCTAGGTCTAAACAATCATTCAGAAAATGATAAAGATTTCCAACCAAACCTTGTTATTTATTTATAATATGGAAGAATTACTAGCAGATAATTGTTCGAAGGAATAGAAACTTCCATTATAGCAAGTTTTAAGTGTCAAATGTGTGTATTTGATTCTACATTAAAAATTCAAAGATAACGATGGCTGTAGCTGGATAATCAGGTTCGTTTCCCTGAGGTTTCGTGTTCATCTGATGAACAAGCTCAGCTGCTTGGAAGCGACTAATGGAGAATTAGTAAGGGCAGTGTTCACTGGCGTCTGTTCACTAATTGAAATGCTAGACTCTGCGGTCAGGCAGGGGAGTCGCTTTCATTGTTTAAATGTCCAGCCAACATCTAACAGCGGAAACAGGAAGAAGAATTCTTCAGCCGAGAAAGACAATCACGAATAACAAGGTTATCAGCAGACAAACACAACTGAAAGTATACATAATAATAATAATAATAATTGTATTTAGTAGCTTTATCGCATGTAATAATCTCAATAAGTAAATACTACTACTACTTTTACTGCTACTGTGACTATTACCACTACTCTACTTCATCTAACTCTATTATTATATTTAGGGTTTTTGTTATTTTTAAAAAGAAATAAAACGCAAAATTCCAAGTGTTGGAAAGAGACAGAATTAACGAATATTTAACTGGCGCACGCACGATGATTCAGCAAAGCGAGTAACAACACACTTCATCAACGAGACTGGTTAGATTAATGATCAACTGTTATATCTACCTGGAAATGGCCGCCTGTTTATAAAGTCATCCGCCAGAAAACGACGCCAAACGTAATGTACAGACCTCAGCTGACTTACAACCAAGTTCCGCTTCGACCAGTTTGTCGTAAATTTGTTATATATTACTGTGTGCAATCAAATTATCTTAAACTTAAGTCGTATGTATGTATATTTTCTTTATAATTAATATATCAGATTAGACCGCAGTGCAATGAAGTAAATAAATAAATAAATATTGATCACTATTGTTTGGAAGAGACCAAAGACGTAACTGGTTGAGTCGTTTTGGCCGGCAGAAAAAAAAAAAAAAAAAATCGAGGCGCATGATGACGTAGAAAAAGCAATGCAATGTTCTGTTGACGTGAAAATAAAGATGGCTAATATTAAAAAGATTTGTTCTTCATCAGACGTCTCATTAACAAAACTCGTTGGTATCCAAAGCTCATGATACGAGTTTACCAGTGCACAGGAACCACGGACGGACAGAACAATCGGGTTACTGTGAGCGGGGGTCATGACAACACGCACTCGACAATTCCGAGCTGCACTCGTCTGACGAGCAGTCGGAAGTCGACGACTTTCTGAACAGGTTAATATGATATAGAGGCCAAATGAACAGTAGTAAGTATTGAGGAATCTGGGCAAACTCGTTACTTTTGTCTGCAATCGGTGACGGCAGAACAGTTTGATTCACATTTTAATGGTGGAAATTAAAGAAGACAAATATTACACGTACTCACGTGTTGTTAAGTACATACCAGTTTTCAGGATAATCGAAGAGTGTAACGTTAACCACGTTGGGTGATTTGACATGGAATGACCCTGCTGCTGAATCTGTGCGTCACGGGGTGTCCAACCTCAGAAGTTACTCGAGTATTTAAGGCTTTACTCAACAGCTGGGAAATTATTTTAGATAGAGCAATACCCACTAATGTTCAACTACCTTTTTTAACAACTGATATGATTTACAGTATTTGCTAATCAAATTAGGCTAATGATTAAATGATTAAATTCAAATTCAACATTGCAAAACTAAAAAGAAAAAAAAGAAAAAGAAACAAATTTTCATAACTCACACTTTGTTCAAATGCTAAAAACACCAATAAATGGTCACTTTTATGTTTGTAATAAAAATGTTAACAACATTTTAAACATGAAAAAAAAAAAAATTCTTATATGTTCTTGGATCAGGCCATTAGTAAGATTGAAACATACTAGCTGTGGTATTCAAGCGTCACATGCGACTGCAAGGTAAAATAAAAGAACTAATCGATGAAAATCGAATCCATTGCGTGTGTTTCAAAAGGAGGCGGAACACGATAGTCCCTGTAGTGCCAAGAATGAAGTCCTGAGGCACATCAAACAGTGAAAACTGAGGCCAACATCTTCACTGTGTGTGACGTTGACTGAGAAGCAGTAACTCGGGTGACACGTGTTGTTTGTGGACGTTCACTTTTTTAAAACAACAGTCATTAAGCAACGACTTCTTTTTGATGCATTTTTAGAAAGAAAAAAAAAGAGAGAAACGGAATCAGAACTTCAAATAACACGATGAACCTTCATGTTGCTAATACATTCTACCATTTTGTCTAATTTACTTTTCTGGAGACTTGGTAGAACAACAAACAGTCAGTTACGTCTTGATGTCATTTGCTGTGCTGCGTGTTTAATGTATCAAACAACTCGCTAGTTTCAAATTTATCTTCTTTTTCCGTGCAGTGCGTTGTCGTAATTCTCTTACAGAATATTGCCTACTGCCATGTTGAAAACGAGACTTAATTAAAACCTACAGAAATGAAACGGAAATAAAAAGGAGTTAATTATAATTACAAGCCGTGTCAAGATTTGATGCTTTTTCTTTAAAATACACGTTTGCATACTGTGTATTTGTAATTGATGTATCTGTGTAAATTGTATAAATTACCTGAGACTAAAGATTATTAAAATGTAACATGTACGTGCCTTTAACTATTGTGTTGTCGAGACTAGCTTTTCTTATGAGAAGTTTCTCATCCTGCGTTACTGTGTTGTTACACGTCATTTGCAGTCAACAAAAAATACTTCTGTGTTAATCTATTAACAAATTATTCTCTTTCTCTAGAATAATTACTGAATTTCAGTTTTCCACATAAAGAATAAATTTAGATGTTATGAAGAGTTAAAAAAGTTTTTGTTTTGGTTTTGTTTTTGTTTGTTGTTGTTGTTGTTGTTGTTTTTTGGTTTTTAAATCTTTTTTTAATTTTTTTTTTTAAAATTACTTTCTTTCTTTTATTTTATTTTAGTTAAATAAATTGATGTGATATTATATTTTTGTCAGCTTATTTACCATAACAACCTTGAAATCATACAGTGTAATTCAAATTATTAAATCAAAGACTATATATCTGGAAATAAAACATTCATTTGGCGTAGTTTATATTATGGATGCTTTAACCGAAATGATGGATAACTGGTTTTGTTGGCAGGATAGACAGTTCACATAAACTACGATAACAGAAGTACAATGAATAAATATAAATTATTTCTTATTTTGTGTTACAAATTATTGTTTTCAGGTTGTTTCACAAACAGCTCTAGAACAAGCTAAAAATCTTATTCTTGCCGCATTTGATGAAAACAAAGATGGAAAAATTGATATAGCTGAGGTAAGTAAGTGTTGGTAACTATGTTCGCTTGTGTGCATGTATTATATATATATATATATATATATATATATATATATATATATATATATATATATATATATATGTATTATATATATATACATATATATCAAGTACATACGCAGGCATAGAAACAAGGGGACAGGTACATTTCTTGCCGAATGACTAGATGGATGACTACACAAAAAGAGGAGAAATATGATACATATATAAGATATTAATGTATGAAAATGTCAAAGCGAGCGAAAAAAACCGAATCCTCCAAGCAGATATGTGCTAATGTGTACGAGTATTCTCTCTCTCGTGACTCGTGGTTTTGTTATTAAATTGTGATCTATAAAATGGTCAAATAATCAAATAAAACACGATTCCTCTGAGAATTAACCTCAACAGTTATTATATTATATTCAACGCCACATACTCTAATAATACCACAGTCCAAAGCAGCACAAAATCAATAATGTTTTGGACCTCAATCGGCATTTAAAATGAACAAACAAAAAAGCATTAATAGCACTTGTTTTGTTAATCTAATTTCATCTTTTGAGAATTTTCAAATTCTTATTAAATCCAGTACATAATTTAGTCTCTCTCTCTCTCTCTCTCTCTCTCTCTCTCTCTCTCTCTCTCTCTCTCTCTCTCTCTCTCTCTCTCTCTCTCTCTCTCTCTCTCTTCTTATCTTCATGTGTATGCAATCGTTCTTCTCTTCTGGTTTGCTTTCATATGACAGGATGAAGATTTGCACATGTCTTTGGACTTGTATCATGCAGAGCTTATTAATTTATTGGAAGTTCCAGATTTAGTGTTGTTGTGACTGTGTTTTCTATTTACAATTGAAACTTGTTGTTACAGTTAGCTCAGATCTTGCCCATGGAAGAAAACTTTCTGTTGTTGTTTAGACGCGATCATCCTCTGGAATCCAGCGTCGAGTTTATGAAAGTAAGTTATACCCAGATGTGTTTAGTGCTTCTTCGTTGTTTTTCTGTTCCAAAGATGATTTTTATTTATTTATTTACGTTTTAATATACTGTAAAAATGTTTAAAAACTGAATTCCTACTGAATTGACATTTAAATAGTAAAACGTACTATGTATTACATCAACAGTGACAGTAACTTTGACATTTAAATACTAAAACATACAATATATCACATCAACAGTAAGAGAGACACAGAAGTTTGACATTTAAATACTAAAATATATCACATCAACAGTAAGAGTGACACAGAAGTTTGACATTTAAATACTAAAACATACAATATATCACATCAACAGTAAGAGAGACACAGAAGTTTGACATTTAAATACTAAAATATATCACATCAACAGTAAGAGAGACACAGAAGTTTGACATTTAAATACTAAAATATATCACATCAACAGTAAGAGTGACACAGAAGTTTGACATTTAAATACTAAAATATATCACATCAACAGCAAGAGTGACACAGCAGTTTGACATTTAAACACTAAAACATACAACATATCACATCAACAGTAAGAGTGACACAGCAGTTTGACATTTAAATACTAAAACATACAATATATCATATCAACAGTAAGAGTGACACAGCAGTTTGACATTTAAATACTAAAACATACAACATATATCAACAGTAAGAGTGACACAGCAATTTGACATTTAAATACTAAAACATAGAATATATCATATCAACAGTAAGAGTGACACAGCAGTATGACATTTAAATACTAAAACATACAACATATCACATCAACAGTGAGAGTGACAGCAATTTGACATTTAAATACTAAAACATACAACATATATCAACAGTAAGAGTCACACAGAAGTATGACATTTAAATACTAAAACATAGAATATATCACATAAACAGTAAGAGTCACACAGAAGTTTGACATTTAACGGTTTCGGAGTTAAACTATTTGAACTACAAAGATTATGATGTTATTATAATGTTTTCACAGACGATCATTGCGTCAGACACGGATATATTTTGTTGTATATACTCATTTAATATAATCCGTCCTCCCATTTCTACGTGCCCAAGAGATTTAAAGAGAAATAATTCACTTTATCATTGCATGTTGCAATCGATTGTCTTATTACAGTCGTTACAGAACACGAATATCTGTCGTTAGTAAATCCACTCTGTCATCTTAGTATTTACATAAACAGTGTGCTCTGACTGACTGTTACATGCGTGTATCGGAGATTGTTCATTATGTATTTCAAACTAATGAATTTATAACAGTATATAGCATACAGAAAAACACAGGCATACATGCATTATGTATATTGAATGTGTATTTAAAATGTATATTTAATTCTACAAATCAGATATGGCGTGAATATGACACTGATTGCAGTGGATTCATTGAAGCAGATGAACTAAAGGTAAGATTCTGTTTTGTTTTGTTTCGTGTTTTTTTAACTTTTTACTGTAGAGTTTTAGAGTGCATGTATATGTGTATGAGTCATTTTATACTTACTACTGTAAAATATATATATATATATATTAGTGTCTGTCTGTCTCTATGCATATATTATTAGTACTGTGGACGTTTAAAAAGTTTACTTAGGCAAATATTACTTTGAAAACCTGTTTTGTCTGTAGTTTATACTATATTTTTATCTAGCTTTGTAATTTTGTTCTTTGGATTCCAGTTAAGGAAAATAGCAAACGAACGTGTAAATAAACAAAAAATAATCCAACTTGTGTTATAATAATTAAGCTAGCATTTAACAGTAAGCCTTATTAATTAATCAGAAGCCACCATTTTAAACAAGTTAGATATTTTCACTGGAATGTTCTTACTATCTGGAAGGAACAATGGTGTTTTAATATTTCCGTATAACGAGCTGGTTACGTGATAAAATCAATTTTCTAACGTCATTGGTTTGCATTTCAGAACTTTTTATACGATTTGCTGAAGCAATCGAAGAAGGAAACAGAAGTCTCCGAGGAACAGCTAATTACTTACGCAGACACGATGGTAACTATTCAGAAAACCAGATTTTTGTCCTCGCAAACTCTGAATAAACCTTTACACTGATCTATAGTTTTACAAAAACGATTACAATGTAGTGAACCTCGTGCACTCAAAATCAACTACAAAATCAACCAAGGTATTGGCGGAAATGGCTGTCCTTAGCGGGTTACCAGGTTTATTAATATAAATTCTGAGGCAAATAAAAGCAAAATACGTGTACAGAACTATTATAATTGTTATTGATATTAAATATTTTGAGTAAATGTGCGGCAGACAGCGACAAATGTTTAACAAGAAAATTCTGGGTCGTGTTAACATTTAAAATATTCCTTGTATTTTAAACAATACTGTAAGACAGAAGAAGGCCCATATCTCTTGAAGTCTCGCACTAAAAACCCAGAGTGAAAAACATCCATTACTATAGAGTGAAAAATCGTCTGGGAAAAACGATAGACTATACATCAATAAAGTCCTGTATAATATATTCATTTATCGTCAGTGTAAATATGATATATGAAACTAACAAAAGTCATAAATCCACAAAAAAAACAATGTGTGAAATAAACATGATTTTCTCAGAGATCTGTGATGGTTTTGCTTTTTTGAATTGAGTTGGCTGCTGCTGCCAGACATTTTGACCACTGAGAATACTAAATTATTGGAATACTATCGTATACTGATGTATAGATAATTGTGACCTTCACTTGGAACGAAATATTGAATAAGTTACTGGAGAAAAAAGAAAAAAAAATATATATATATATATATTTCGTTTTTACGGTAAACATTGCCTCTCACACAGAATATGAAACATCAAAATTAATAATAGTAAATATTTTAATTCAAAATAGTCTTCTTATTTGCTGTCTCTTTCTGTTTATTTCAATACACGAAGTAACGTGATGGTATTTTCTGAACATCATTTACAAAGCTTCATCAACGCGAGCCGCTGTAAGTTTTCTCCGCGTCTAAAACAAAACAGAAAGTTTCAACTAAATCAGATTATACTGACATATGTGTAGTCCATAATCTAATATGGAAATAATACAACAAAAAAACATACTTTTTTTTGGGGGGTATCCTTTTTTAAAATTAGATTAACGATTAATAATAATAATAATAATAATAGTATTATTATTAGTAGTAGTAGTAGTAGTAATAATGACGATGATGATGATTAAAATGTATTCTAAATGTGAATATAGTACTTGGTTTTAAAGTGCAGACTTAAAGAGGAAACATTTAGGATTAAAACGAAGACTTACTATTGATTTCTGGGTGATTGAGAACACTGAAGAGACATTGTAATGTCTGAGTTATCGCATTCTCTGTTTTCTTTTGTGTTGAAAATCTACGTGTTCTTGTTGAAAATACGGTTAAAACCCTTAAAACTGCTGTCATCTTGAGAATTCAAAATACTTTATGATTTATTTATGTCACTATCGTCCTTTTTTTAATTATTATTATTGTTTCTATATATCACATTAGTTTGATTATTTAAAAAAATATGTAATTAAAAAATATAAAGATTTTAAAATATATATTTTTTTAAGAAAAGTCATTAAAATGTATATTTAGCCTTCTAAATCATTATTTTGAAAGAAGATAACTTACTGAAGTTGTAATTTTAGATCGAACAAATTACTCATTATCAACGTAAAAACAATATTATTTTCACTTTGATTGATGAAAATACGATAAAAAAATACTGCTACAGGATAATTCCTGACTTGAAAATCAAATTTAATGATATACATTTCATAACATCGAATAAAAACTCCATATCATCATTAATCATTTGCTTCTTGTGTATTTTACTGTAATAAAATACGGAATTACGTACTTATATTATAAACCTGTTTTGAGAAATAAAATCTTCACATTATGTTATAAACACGGACCATTATTATTGAAAATCTTTCTTTCACATTCGTATTTTAATCCAAAGCGTTTTCAAATCAATGAGAATTTATCATAATACAGAACATATGGTAACTTGAAACTTCACTAATATTTTAAATGTTCTTTATAGTACATTTTTAATTATTTTCTTTACATTGTGTGTATTTAGCTGCAGCTCTTCGACAGAAACAAGGATGGAAAGCTGCAAATTAGCGAAATGGCAAAGTATGTGTATTTTTTATTACTGTTATTATTGTTATTATTGTTTTTGTTATTGTTAATATACAAACAAAAGCAGTACACATACAGGTAGATATGCTAACAAGGGTGTTTTATCCAAAACGTGGATTTTGAAAAAAACAAAACAACAAGAAACAAAACGATATATATATATTGTTATATTATATGAAGAATCTCTGCATTTGTGTAACTCACAGATGTGTTGCTGAGATTATTATATGTAGTTACTTGTTACTGTATACGTCTCCAACTGAAATGCCATTAAATATAATGCACATTAAACATAATGAGATGATGTATCATTATTCCTGTACATACTAACACCTCTCTGGTAATAACAATATCTGCAAGCAGAATTACAGTAATAAAAATGTGTCCACATATGTATGTATAATTTAGAAAATAACAATACAAGTTAAATTTTACAACTAAAATGAATAGCGTTTTTATTTTATGTCGTTTTACGTTTTTAAAGTTATTTATACATTATATTATATTATATTATATTATATTATATTATATTATATTATATTATAATTATATTATATATTAATTAATTAATTAATTCATTTATTTAATTGATACGCTGCTGATTATCATTATTTGTTACATATGTTGTTTGTTTTAAAAAGCATTCAGTGATGTGTAATACTTTATAAGATTTTTTTTTCATTAACAGACTCTTACCTGTACGTGAAAATTTTCTCTGTCGACCAATTTTCAAGGTAAGAATTGTTCTTTCATTTTCCATCATCGAGAAATAACTTACTTACACATGTATTAAAATATTATGAGAAAAACACCACTCTGTCTACATTATTAATACTCTAATTACAAAATGTTATCGTTCTTTGATGTTTTAAAATTGTGTTGAATATAAACTGAGCCATGGGTATTTATATTTAGGCGACAGTTTTATCTCTTTATGATTTGTTTAATAATAGTAAGTGTAAACCTGTTTAAATCTGAGTAAGGTACGATTTCATCATAAAATAATGTCTACTTTTGTTAACAGATTATCAGTTTTCTTTTTCCATCTACTTTCAATATGCGATATACCCAAGCATCCACACACACATACACACATATACAAACGCGAACACACCCACACACATAAATCAGATACACATACACACACATGTAATATATAGTCAGAGAGAAAGATTGATTTACATATCTCATCTGTCTGTATCCACTATCATATGAGCTATACGCATTAAAGTGGTTAAGTTTACATGTGAAATTATACCATTATTTTGATGAACAATTACTGTATACAATATTAATATTATTGTTGTTGTTGTTATTGTTATTGTTATTATTATTATTGTTAACAGAATTAACAGAAATATTTTTGACACTTATATTTTATAATATTGTACAACACATATTGCTCAAGCTTACCTCATTAATAAACACATTTATTTATACAATCCATTATATAAATTGCAAATGTCTTACAGAATGAATTTATTCATAAAGCTTCATTCAAATTTGAGTATTTCATAAGGGAGTAATTGCAAACATGTCTAAACAGTGTTGGTATGTATAAAATGTGCACACAACTGTGAATCACCATTAAGCGGCGAGTCAGGCAGAACGGTTGCGGAGAACGTTTCCTTTTATTATTTAAATAAATGTCGCAATTACCAGCTGCTTCCAGTCCGTCCGACTATTAGTCATTTATTCTGATTTAAATGCGTTTCCATGGAAACACAGAAAAATGTAACAGTTAGGTAACAGATGTCCTCGCTCTGCCTTGCATGACAGTTTGCTTATTTATGAACTGTTTAAATAATGTCATCGTAAAAAAGTATTATTATCATTAAAATGTTATTCAGATATATTTGTTTCAACTGTCATGAAAGCCGTTTTTATTTATTAAAAAAAAAAATAAGCCGTCAATAATAATAATAATAATAATAATTAGAAGAAGAAGAACAAGAAGAAGAAAATTTCAATGCCAACCAAAAAAAAGATTGATGTAAAGTGAACTGTTCGTGTTTTTATTGTTTTTTTTATTGGTAACGACGAATTGTTTTGCGTCCTCCGTAAGAATTCAAGGATATAAAAGTGCGCTCGTTTAAAAAACGAAACAATGCTATCAAAAATGAAGTATTACAGACCAACAAAGATTACTGATACAAGATATCTGATGCTGGCACATACAATAGATTACTGACTTAAATTACAATTAAGAGTTTTGTTGTTGTAGCATTATTTTTTTTTTTTTTTTTTTACAATACACAGAGACAACGATTACAAAGGTGAATTCAGATTAAATTATTATTAACGTTTGTTCCCAGAACTGCTGAAGTTCTCTCTCTTTCTTTCAGTCTAACAATAAGTATACCCAGTTTACTAAATGTGTTAATTATTGGCAAGTGACTCTTTCGTCGTTGTCAAGGTAACGAAAATAATTGCGGAACTGAATAGTGGTCTTTTAATTACGTTAGTATTGCTTTTTTTTCTTCTTCTTTTGTGCGAATACTTAACACGTGTACAGCGAACAGTCCTGTATTAGTCCGCACCAGGGGCGGGTCTGTTATGAAGCTAATGAAGCCTAAGCTGCAGAACCCCTGATCCCAGAAGCGTTTTAGTCCACATTCCTTCAAATTTTTAATCAAAATCTGAGATATGTACATTTTTAAAAGCTATCACGGGACACTGACATAATAGAAAATATGTTATCCAGACATCGTTGCAGTTTGCGAAGGGCCACGTAATTATTCAAGATAAAATGTAGGTCAACCACTGCCAACAACTATCTACTCCAAAAACGTATAACAACTTGTGGGGAAAACAAAAAATACCAGTTAAATTAGTGGTTTGTTAAATATGCATAGCTGTGTACGAGTTCAGAGCTACAGACAGAACTTTGAAAATTAGAGAGTATATTTATGTCAAGCATGTTTGGACAGATCTCTAATCTATAACAATAGGTTGCGTGTCTTGAAAACAAATTAATAATAACCATTTTTATCATAAATATCAATTTCCTTGATTAAGAATTGTGTCGAGTACAAAAAGAGCATGTTTATGTTACGACGTCACGTTACAGTTTTTGGTGTAAACAATTATTTTTTACTGGTTAGTGATTACTTGAACCGATTAATTGTTTAAACAGGTATTATATATTTTGACTAGTACCGATGTATTACAATTACTAATTATATCAGATATTTTAAAGTAATACAGATAACAGTTACTGAATGAAACTTTTAATAAAATTTTAATCTGACAAAGAAATTTCGGACAAAAACGTGTATTAAATATTTTACCAGCACAGACACATAACAATTACTGATGGTTACTGTTACAAGTGTAGACAAACAGTGATCACCGATATAACAAGAATAAATATTTATGTCTAGTGTAATCAAACAGTTTATCTTTCTTTTTTTATTTTCACAGAGCGCGAACAAACTCAACCGAGACGACATTGAACGAGTTTTCAATCTGTATGACAGGGTAAGTTTCAGCACCCAGTTCACGTGGTTGTTTTTCCATTCGCAGCGTGCAGGACATTGAAAGTTCTCAGAATTCAGTCTCTGTGACAGCATAAATGTATCCAGTTTGATAGATGCGTTTTTAATATTATTTAGTCAATGGGACATTTATTTATCTTTGTATTTTGATAATGCTTGGTTTTGTTTTTTTTGTTGTGTTTGCGGGTGGGGTTATTATTTTACTTGTACACTACAATTTACACCGCTGGTTACATGTGTAACGTCTGTAAATTGAGTAATTTTCTTCTTTTTGTGTTATTTGTTACTAATAAACAACTTCTATTATACGTAAATTCTGAAAAATCAGTTAATTGTCCTTTTTTAAAAAAAATAGAATAAAATAAAGAGTAAAAATAAAAAGTAAATATTGAAATATTTCACTAGAAGACATTTATAAAACTAATTAGCCTCAGTTTGTTCGATGATTTCGCGACTACAGAGTATTGATAATGCCAAGATGTTTTTTAAGTTCTTTTTTTTAATTATTATTATTATTTTTTTTTTAATTTTTACTAATTTTTCTTTTTTCTTTTTTGGAATTGTCATACTGTAGTATCAGATGTATTTTGTCGACAAAAAAAAAAAAAAAAAAGTAAGAAAAGAAACAGTGACGAAAGAATATTTTATATTTAGTGTGTATCTTCGTATCACTATTAGTACTCTTTATGTAGACTTGTAAGAGAATGTTTAGGCACGTGAGGTTCCTGTGTGTGACGGGGGTGTTCCCTGGCTTTGTTTAACTGTTTCTGATGTTGTAGGACCACAACGACTACATTGAGGACGAAGAACTTCACGGCTTTCTCAAAGATTTAATGGAGCTGGTGCAAGAGGTTTGTGTTGCATTTAAATGGTTTGCGGTTTATTATTATCATGAACATCATCATCATCATCATTATCATTATTATTATTGCTATTATTATTATTATTATTATTATTATTATTATTATTATTATTATTATTCACATTTATAGAAATGTATACATTGAATAATTTCTTATAATAATGTCTGGTTTTAACATCTGGTCATTTATTTAATATCGTTTCTGAGAACGCACCTATGTAATTTTCTCGTTATTTTGTCTCATAAGAAAGCATTTTGCTCTAATGCGCTGGGACACGTAATTTAAAATAAGCTGTTATAATTATTTAAAAAGTAAATACAAGAAGAAAATTAAACTGACTAAAGTGACTAAATCAGAATGACACTTGTTGTATTTTTATAAAATGAATATTATATTTCTTTTTACAATTTTTTATAATAATTTTTACAATTTTGTTTAACAATTTTTACAATTTTGTATAACATTGAAAAACTGTTTAAAGCCATTCATTATTCAAGGTTTAATCAGTTGATATATATGTACAAGAAAAGGTGTTGATTCCAAAACAATAAAAATAAAAACATGACATCCAGGCAGACAGAAGAATTCAGTATGTGATTCTTTTAGTACAGCAGACTGAACCAAATTAACATGCCGCAGAAATGAACGTCTTCGGTAATATTTCACATTTAGTGAGCTAACTTATGCTACTTTCTGTATCACTGTCAAATAAATTGTTGATATAAATATGTTTACTTAACATGCACATACATACACAAATGACGACGAAAATTCTACTTTTTAAAATTACTTTTTTAATATATCTTTCTTCAGCAATACAGATGATATTTTTATTCAGTGCCTGCATTAATTTTACTCTCTTTAGCTTTTAATGTTTTATTTGTTTTGCTTTTGTAAAAATAATTATTTTGTTTATACTTATGAAAAGCATAAGCTGAATGAAATTTTGTATGCATAAAAATTTATTTATTAATCTATTTATTTATTTTTAATTTATTTTACGTCTCTTACTGTCCCGACTTTGTCTTATTTCATTATTATTTTATTTATTTATTCTGTTTTGTTTATATCTGATACGGGTCGGGAGGTCTCAGTTTAACAACAGAGCGGAGAACTATGAAGTGTTTAACACGACGCTGTTATTTCAGTAACTGGTGTAGAGTCAACAGTTCTTGTCCTGGACTGTCCAGATCGCTTATTTTGGTCTCCAGCGTTAATGTGGACGAGGTGTTAGTAGCAGACGAAACTACTTTGTTAGTTAGTAGCAGACGACACTACTTTGTTAGTTAGCAGACGACACTACTTTGTTTTGTTTTTGTAGGATTTTGATACGGCCGATCTCGAGGATTGCAAACAAATTCTGCTCGGGCGTTGTGATTTAAATAACGATGGTAAAATTAGCAAGAAAGAGCTGACGCTGATGTTAACGTTCTGACAAATGTTGTCGTGCGGCAGAGCTGAGGCCAGGCTGGGGTGAGGTGGAGTACAGAATGCATGTAACAGACAGTCCTGTTTTGTCGTGTGTGCTGCATGCTGTCATCTGCAACAGTCTACAGGGCGTTGTCTCTTTGTCTCGTAACAAATCGAACAAATCGCGCAGATTCCGAGCACAGCGAAATTTTTTTTTTTTTGCTTTCATTTTATTTTATTTTATTTTATTTTATTTTTTTTTTTTTTTTTTTTTTTATTTTTTATTTTTTTTCCCGTTTTCATTTTACGCCAGCTAAACATGCTTTCAAAGTGTGAATACTCTAAGTATTAACATTATGATATTTAAAATTAATTACTCTACAAACAATGACATTTCAGGGAGATAGAGATCGGACGTTTTATTTCATTTGATGAACAACATTTATATCCTTACTAGTCGTAACACACAGTTTATTGCATGCATGCAATACTGGAAGATAAAATCTCTTCAATACATTCAATACTGAAAAATCTCAACACAAGCTGAAAACATTTTTAATCCGTGTATTATTTTACCACAGTATTTTGTTTTTTTAGGACAGAAATAATTAAACCGAATACGCCTTATTATAATAATAGTAGTAGTGGGAGGAAGAGTAGTAATAGTAATACTAGTACTAGTAGTAATAGTAATACTACTAGTAGGAGTAGAAGTAGAAGTAATAGTACTAATAGTATTTTTTACTGGATGGTGATTACTTGTACCGATTATTTGTTTAAACAGGTGTTATATATTTTGACTAGTACCGATGTATTACAATTACTAATTATATTATTAGTAGAAGTAGTAATAGAACTAGTCGTAGGAGTTATAGCAGTAGTAATAGTAGAAGAAGGAGTAGGAGGAATAGTTGTAGTAATAGTTTAATTATGACAATATGTTTTTTGACATTATTGTCTCTGAAGTCTCAACAGTAACTTACATGTTAACACTCAAACTTATGAATGATTATTTATTTGTGGGAGGTTTAAGCAGAATATCAAAAAATGATAAATAAAGAGAACGGGTTTTTGTTTTATTTTTGTTTTTATTTTTGTTGTTTTATATGATTTTTTGTTTTGTTTGTTTTGTTGGGTTTTGGGGTTTGATATTTTTTTGTTTTGTTTTTTTTGTTCGTTTGTTTTTCGTTGTCTTTAGAGCTAACTATTTTTGATAATATAGTGAAATTTATTGCTTCATTAATACACTAAAATCGAAATATATCAAACGCGTCAAAATTAATGTTTTTGTTGCTTAATGTCCTTTTTTGCCTTTTGATATAAAATATCATTACATAACACTGGGAGTCTGAATTGTTTCAGCAAACATTTGTTTAATGCTATATGAATATCAATGACGGTAGAAAAAGGTCAATAAATACGTGTTTATTTATTTATTCATTGATTTTTTTATTTATTATTATGTCGTCATCATCATCATCATCATTATTGCTTCTTTATATTGTGTTGTAATTTTTTAGATTCATAAAAAATAGCATTGCATGACTTCAATTAAAGTAAAATGTCTTTTAGAATATATTTATTGTGACTGTTTTTTTGCTTGTTAACGTTTTTATGTTGTGTGATGTCACGCGGAATTTCAAGTTGTTTTAAAATTGTGCAGTGGCATCTACAAATTAGTTTGTCGTCTTGCATTAAGTTCAAAATATTGATTTGCTGTTTGTTATAACTGAAATAAACTTTGATAATACAGAGATAGCCGCTCGATATTTGAAGATTGTATATATTTAAATAAACCTATTCCATTCCCGGTTGCTTTTAAGAGATCATCTTGGGAAATAAATTAATATAAATAATTATTAATGGGCACAGAAGTTATTATCAGATCAACCTGAACTAAAAATTCGCAGTACAGATTCATATTAATAGACATCATCCGATGAAGTCAGTTAAGGAAGTGTTTGCTGCCAGGAAGAATGGCTCAAGACTGACTTTTTTCTGTCGTCGTTAGCGCTCTTCTATTGAGATTAATTACGATGGGTAGCTGAAAATCCAGTGAATCATGAGAAATGCATTACACCTAATCTAGACACTGTAAGATACTTCAAGCTGTTGTCTTACTACATGTGCGAACATGAGTCACTGTATGATTAAAAGCGAGCCTGGCGTAACAGAATGTTTTATTATAAACTGTAAAACACGTTTTTTGTTCATTTGCACTGACAGCTTGTCTGAATAAATAGGAATATTTTTATCTCGTCAAAAGTCAGATTATATTTCTATACTGGTGACATTATACAAGCTGTTCGTGCTTTCGATAATTGTCCTGTTTCCTTATAGAATTTCCTTATTCATCAATTGCAAATACTGCCTTGGCGCCATCAGCTCTTGTTAAAAACTCAGAGGTGCTGAAAATGTATTATTCACACTAATTCAATGACTCTAAAGTGAGACTTCGCCATATCCTTTACTAAATTTACATATAATCAATGTTCTGCTGTTGATAGATGTTATTTTTTTCAAGTAATGTCTTTTATAAGTAGATTGGCTTAATACATTTTTTTGCCTCTGTCGGGGGTACATGAATCTTTTTGTATGGGGAATAATTTAATTATATTAAATGATCAAAAAATAATGTCTTAGCAGCCGCTTAAAAGTCACCTGCCATGTCGACGCAAATGTCTACTTACACCGCTGATTATTTACTCACAGTGTTGGTTGTACAGATAACACGTTTATTAAACATTTAACATCTCTTGTGTGAATTATCGAATTATCTATGTCCATTTTATTAATTTTTTTTTTTTTTTTTTTTTTTTTGGCATTAAGTATTTGTTGTTGCTGCATTCGGTATTGTTGTTGTTGTCATTATTATTATTATTATTATTATTATTATTATTATTATTATTATTATTATTATTATTATTATAGGTGTGTGCTTTTATTTAAACAGAATTGTGATTATTGCAAAACTGTTTGTATTACTGAAAATGATTTTTTTTTTAGCAGACGTTTAAAAAATGTATCTTTTAGCTAGAAAAACAGATAGCAAGATTGATAAGTGTAGAAATTTAAATTGCATTAATTTTTTTTTTTTTTGCAGTTCTAAATTTCACTTTTTAAAAAATAATTTATCCCACTGATATTGAAACTGTTCTTACAGTGCATATTAAATGAAGAAAAAAGATTTGGAAGTAATTAATTTTTATGTATTATAATGATGTATTAGTTGTTGTTGTTTTTCACGAAGTTACAGCCACTGCGTGTACGAAGTGTACTGAGTACGAAGACTGTTGTTATGTCGATAATTTATTTTAAATATATGAGTAATGATATATGTTCTATCAAATATTAAATAGATGGAAATACAAAACTGTTAAACTAATCTTTAAAGGTGCGTTCTCGGGAAGCGATTCCTAGGAACACATTTGATGTACTGGAAGCCTACCAGTTTAACATAAGAAACGTTTACTTACAAAACTACTGATACAAGTTTAATAACGATGGATATAAGTTTACTGTAAAAACTAGTGATACAAATTTAATAACGATTGATACAAGTTTACTATAAAAACTACTGATACAAGTTTAATTTAAAACGATTGGTACAAGTTTATTATAAAAACTGCTGATACAAGTTTAATTTAAAACGATTGATACAAGTTTATTATAAAAACTACTGATACAAGTTTAATTTAAAACGATTGATACAAGTTTATTATAAAAACTACTGCTGCTTGATACAAGTTTAATTTAAAACAAAACGATTGATTTATTAAGTTTTTATTTAAAACGATTGATACAAGTTTATTATAAACACTACTGCAACAAGTTTAATTTAAAACGATTGATACAAGTTTACTATAAAAACTACTGATACAAATTTAACTTTAAAAACGATTGATACAAGTTTACTATATAAACTACTGCTACGATTTTAATTTAAAACGACTGGTGTTGTTTGTTTCAGGATTTTGACACAGCCGACCTGGAGGAGTGTAAGAAAGCTTTGCTAGACGCATGTGACTTGAACCACGACGGGAAAATAAACCGCAAAGAAATGTTCATGGTGCTTTCGTCTCACAATTATGACAGCATTGATCCGGTAGAATTGGCCAAAGACAAAATGCCTTGTTTACTCAAATAACAATATCGTCTACGTTTGTTTATTTATTTACTTATTTTTATGCTACATGTTACTAATGTTTCAAAATTTCTCAGTATGTTTTACTGAAAAGAATTTTTAGCAGACTTTTTAATATTGTTTTTCTTTATTTTTTATATGTATAAATATATATATATATATATATTTATTTATTTATTTATTTATTTATGCAAGATTAATGTAATTTACATTTCTGCATTTTTCTTTTTGAAACAAATAATTTATTATGCATATTGTTTGCACTAATATTTAAACATGCATATTAACTGAAAAAAATGTGAATAAAATGTACTGTATTAACCCCGCAAAATACATTATATTTGTTTTTATTTCACTCTTTTTTTTTTTTTTTTTTTTTTCGTAGAAATTGTATTTTAATATTAGAACGTTTTTCCTTTTCTTTTCTTTTATTCTTCTTTTTATTTTTAAAAATGTTTTCGACTAATCTTGCCCTGTACTGTTAATATAATTTAATTAGCATTTTACTGTTTACTGTGCACTTTTCTCAAAGACGTTAAAACGTATATAGTCAACGCCAACTGTGTTTAGATAGCTTAGATTCGCGACAATCCGTTTACTTCTGTTGTTAATTAGACACAGGAGTAAAATGATATTTTAGTTCAAGCCGCTTTTAACAATAAGAAAGAGAAGCTTTTCAGAATATTAATGTTAAAAAAATGTGAGAACGATAACAATAATTATGTAGAATATTTATTTCGTTATTATGACTCATTACGAAACTCATAAATAGTTCTTTCAATGTTTTGCTTCAATTCTTCTTGTTGTTTATGTATTATTATTATTATTATTATTATTATTATTATTATTATTATTATTATTATTATTATTATATCTTATTATTTTTTTAAATATTGTTTCGAATGTGAATGTTACTATTTTTAATATAATTCTATGTTTGTAACGTACTTGCTAAATGAATTACTGTTACAGGATGTTAATTTGTAACGTACACGGAGGTCCTGGCTTGTAACCGTGACTTTATGTGGATCATCATAAAACCTGTGAACAAAACGCATGTTTATTAAATATTGATAAAATGTCCGTCTTCGTTTGTTGTTTCTAATATGCATGTTTCAAAAACTAGTTTGAATTAATTAATTTTAATTAAAATACATCTCGTGCCCCAAGAATATCTATATAACTATGTTCACTGTGAATTGCACACGTATTTCTGCCTTCAGTTTTTAACTTTTTCATAACAGCAAATCTGCAAAGGTATTTAAAGTACGGTAATATAATTATAATAACAAGTACAGAAAGGTACTACCACAAATACGGTAAGATGTGAATATATACGGCGTAAAAAAAATAATTTATTAAAAAGATGTTATTCTACGTATTTACTGATCAGAGTTTAATATTTGTGAAGTTTAATCATTATAACTACGTTTTGGAGGATTCAGATTAAACAACTGAGTTTACATTAGAGATGTTAAGTGACAATTTAACTTTAAAGTGATTTGTAACAGTTGGATCTAATGTTTCAACTTTATAATTATTTTATTTTTACATAATTTTTAAATAATTTTTTATTATTTAAAAAAAAAAAAAACACTCTATAAGGTTATAAGAATGATTTTAGCCATCTACCGAAATAAACGTAATATTTATTTGTTTTTTTTTCATCTGGTGTGTCAGTTCCAAACAAAATTTTGTCTAATGAATTACGACTGTGAGTTCTTCACTGTTCAGAGATTTATAAAATGTCAGAGAAAAATCGTAAAAAACGCGTAATGAGGGATTAACAGAGACAGAAAACTGACTTAATTTAATTTGATTGCGACAGTGTTTGGATCCAGTGACGAGAACATAAATATTTATTTATTCATTTAATACTTTAATGCAGTGGTTCTCAAACTTTTTGAAGTCTTATAAAAAACTGCGGGCACACTAGAAACAAAATGCTAAGAAATATAATGCAAAATGTAAAAAAATAGAGAAATAACTGAAAGAAGGATATTGCGGCTGAATCGGTTGCGGAACAGGCTGCCGAGGTTGTCTGTCCTCATTGTCTACATCTATGTCAGATTCTTCTTCATTTCGCGTATAAACGGTTCTCATCTGAAATCTGTATCGTTTGTTTTTCTTCTGTGAGAGATGTTCACTGATATATTTAGAGTTACCGCCCTTGTGTGAGAGATGTTCACTGATATATTTAGATTTATCGCCCTTGTGTGAGAGATGTTCACTGATATATTTATTACCACCTTTGTGAGAGATGTTCACTGATATATTTAGAGTTACCGCCCTTGTGTGAGAGATGTTCAGTGGTATATTTAGAGTTACCGCTCTTGTGTGAGAGATGTTCACTGATGTATTTAGAGTTACCGCTCTTGTGTGAGAGATGTTCACTGATGTATTTAGAGTTACCGCTCTTGTGTGAGAGATGTTCACTGATGTATTTAGAGTTTCCCTTGTGTGAGTGTTCACCGCCCTTGTGTAGTTACAGCCCTTGGAGTGAGATGTTCACTGGTATATTTAGAGTTACCGCCCTTGTGTGAGAGATGTTCATTGGTATATTTAGAGTTACCGCCCTTGTGTGAGAGATGTTCATTGGTATATTTAGAGTTACCGCCCTTGTGTGAGAGATGTTCATTGGTATATTTAGAGTTACCGCCCTTGTGTGAGAGATGTTCACTTGTATATTTAGAGTTACCACCCTTGTGTGAGAGATGTTCACTGGTATGTTCCACCCTGTTATGTTCATTTATATTTAGAAATACAACCCTTGGGTGAGAGATGTTCACTGTTATATTTAGAGTAAACCGCTGTTGTGTGAGAGATGTTCACTGATAGAGTTACCGTGTCTTGGCAATTTCTTCAAAAATATTGTAATGTGAAATACAAAGCAATGAACTGTCAAAATGTTTAAAAAACTGTACAAAGGCTATATTTTTAAAAGGGAAACGTTTTATCAGTCGTTTGCTTTTAACAAAATTCCATAAAGTATTAAAGTTTCAGATGGGTAGTGACTGTGACAGTGATAGGAATATGTGTCACAAGAAAACTTTGTCTATTTATCACACTTGCACACCCTATCACTCATACTGTCACTGGTAAACTAAAACTAAAACTCGTTTCGAACGAGTTTACAACGTGTATAAAATCTTTTCCCGGGCAACCGGCTATTTCTTACTGGATATCTTTCCGCTCTTAACATAATCCATTTTTTATCATCACAAATATCTACCTAGATCCTAGAATTTCGTGTGGCACACCCTTTGAGAACCAGTGCTTTAATAGTATAGTAGGTGCAGTGATAAAAGTAGTAGTAGTATTTTAATTAATAATACTAATAACGGAGGATCGGAAAAATATGATTTCGCATCCACTCAGTCTTTGGTGATTTGTTGTCCATTTAAAAAATAAAATAAAATGGAGAGAGGCTATTTGGATCATATTACTATCAATAATACTGCTACTATCACTCCTAATAATACCATTATTAGTAATAATACTAATACTTTTACTACTATTACTGCTACTATTAATACTACTACTAATAATAATAATAATACTCAAAAACTATAACAAAATGTCGAATAAATGATGAATTCGTATTAAAACATTATACCTCTAATTAATGATATCTAAATATAAACCTAATCTCTTTAATTTTATTTTGTATAAGCTGTGTTTCATCAGTGTTTCATTATTTATTATTTTCCGATTGTTATCGTTCAAAATATGATTTTGACAGTTATCATGTTTCTGTTTATAAACTATGATTTATTACTGTTACTGTTATTACTACTCATTTTTTTATAATGTAATTTAATTACTAGATAAGACGGTGCCAATGTGAAGGTCCTGTCACAGAATCGCTAAAACGGCTCGAGTCTAGGGAAAGCAGGTTTGTTTTGCAAAAGCTTGTTTTTTTTAGAACTCCCTTTTTTTTTTTTTCCTTTGTTCTCCGCTTTACTCTTATTCTCCCGAATCGAAACCAGTAGAATCAACAGATGTGTGAAGCTGTTAACGTTTCATATGAAACTCGCCATCATTTTGCCGCTGACTGAGTTATCTAAAAAAGTGAACAACTGTGTGTCAGTTTGTCAGTGCGTGTGTTTCCATGACAGTCTGTTACGGATGGTTAAACAGAATTCTAATTATTTACTTGTATCGGGATTTAAAGGCATTTTATTTAATTATTATTACTGTTATAAATTATATATATATATATTTTTTTTTTTTTTCGCATTTGTCATTGGTTTATGGTTTCTTTACTTTATTAACTGAGACTAGACAATCTTAAGATCACATAACGTATATAAAATAGTAATTTAATACAGTTGTCTATAGTTAATACACAGAAAAGAGTCCAGCCACTGAAACTCAGTTTCATAGACACCCGAGTTTCACTGTTAAAACAAAGACGAAATTAACTATCTTCATCACATAACTTTATGTTATTCCTCAAACAACAGGATAGTTTAGATTATTATTTCGTATTCGAAAAAGCTTCAACAGACTGAGTAAGTACTAACCCAATTTTTTTTTTTAATTTTTTTTTTAGCGTAAATCATTTTATGTATGTGCATTTTCAATAATAACAACAACAAAAAAAAAAAAATTATTGTGTTTTAATTGCTTTAATAATAATGTTAAGCAAGAAAGAACACAAAAATACAGTTCTGCTAACGATTAATAAACATAAGAAATATTTCTGAAATGATTATAATTTTGTCAATAAAGAAGAATATGTCAATTTTATACCATTGTAATGAGTGCATCAGATTTTCCATTTACTGAATTAAGATTATTTTATAATTCTTCTACATTAATATCAGTGTATTAACTTTTAAATTAGATATTTTCAGTTGCGACAAAAGCCGACACAAAATCTTTGTTTACATTTTTATTTTAACTGGTGGAAGGAGATGTAACCAAATTACTTCAATTTCAAAGAATTTTTCTGAGGATGAAAATTAATATTCTGATTGCTTAAATTTGTTATTTTGTTTTGGTGAAACTCGTATGACAATGTTTATTTCGTAAATGTTGATGAAATCTAAAAACAAAATTTATTATTATAATATTCGAGCATATTCCATAAAACTGACAAAACTAGAAAAGATTTTAGAAATATATTCTTAATATTTTATGATCTTTGCTATGGCAGTTAAATCATATTCTCTTAAGTTACATAGCAGTTATTATAAGGTGTATGTGAATTTCATACAGAAAACAAATTATATTACAATAACTACATATATTTAAAAAATATATAAAATAAATAAAATAAATAAAAATAACCAATAATATAGTTTTTTATTGTACTGATTGTTATTTTTTTTTCTTTCCTATAATTCGGAAATATTTAGTTTTTGTTTTCTTCTTAATAATAGTAAGATGTAGACAAGACAGGCGATTTTCTGTGTAAGCGTATCTGTGATTGCCACAAATAAAATTCAGTCATATTTAAATATGCTCCAAAGCGCTCGCTCTCTCTCTCTCTCTCTCTCTCTCTCTCTCTCTCTCTCTCTCTCTCTCTCTCTCTCTCTCTCTCTCTCTCTCTCTCTCTCTCTCTCTCTGTAGTTTGTGAATCACATAACGCCCAGTGTTTATGATCTATTGATTTCCCTAAGAGGCCTGCTACAACAGCACATTATAATACAGCGTATTTATAATGCCTCGTTTCCCTACAAGGAAACAAATATTTCAGGAACGCTGTCAATGACCCTCTAGTCTAATTAGTGCCACGAGCGACACTAAACGTGCCTGTCATCAGCTGCAGATTTCTAGTTCACTTCTAGTCCAGTCTGAAACTGACGTCAAGTGTAACAGACTTTAACCTGTTTAACATAATAATAATAATAATAATAATAATAATAATGATGATGATGATGATAACGACAACGACAATAATAATAATAATAATAATGATGATGATGATAATGATAACGACAACGACAAATAATAATAATGATGATGAAACGAAGAAATAATTTAAAATAATGATGATGATGATGATGATGATGATAACGACAACAACGACAATAATAATAATAATGATGATGATGATGATGATGATAACGACAACGACAATAATAATAATAATCATGATGATGATGATGATAATGATAACGACAACGACAATAATAATAAGAAGAAGAAGAAGAAGAATTTTAAAAACTATATCTGTATTAAACTATGAAATTTGACATTGTTACCACTGTTTAATCGTGCAGATAGTGTATTAGCAACTGCTGATGATCAGACTAGTTAATAACATCAGTTTCTGGTCGTTATAAAAGCAATGTATCATACGAATACTGTTTCAAGTACAGGCTGGGGTAGGGCAAAACACAGCCTGTCGCTTGATCTCTGTTAGATCCATTTCAAAACTTTCCTTCCCGGCCCAAAGGAAGAGCTAATTGATAAAGAAAGTGATTACTTTCCTAGATCTGTTTGATTGTTTCCGTCACTTTAATATTAAATGAAACCACATAAGAAAGATGTCTGCTGCTGTTTATCAGGCAGACGTAAATAATTATTGTTCGAATGAGGCAAGTCACCAATCTCAGTGCGGGGTCTTATGACGTATAGTAACAGTTCACAACGTCACAATAGACGTCATGACAAAATAAACAAATAAAATTCAAGGCTTTTTTCATTTAACATTTATAGCATTATTGTGACGAGCATTTCACTGAACACCATTTTAATATCATTCCCCTGAGGAAGGTCTATTACACAGTGACTTCAAATATTAACACATATTATTATTATAATTCTAGTTTTTTTTAAATTTTTATTATTATTATTATTATTATGCTATTAGCATAGATGACCAAAAAACCCACTTTTATATTAAAAAATATTATTCCTTAATCCAATAATACAAAACGTTACAGTTTATTTCATTATAATTTCTGCTAATGAAAGCATATACACTGTACATACATACATATATACTATTCAATAATAGAAATAATATATACACCTGTATATATATATATAACTTTAGTTATTTAACGCATATATTTATTACGTACAATCTGTAAAATATTCATTTATGATTCCAAGAAGTAATTTAATTTAAAAACAACTTCAGAAAACAAAAATACTATAAACATGGTGTACTAAATCCGCACTGATAAATAGCTGTTATTGTTACGTAAACATACGAAACGATGGAACAGCTGTAAATCAACTGTGATAGAGATAATTAAAAATTAAATCTGTCGACGTAGACCGGATGTAGCGGGAAATAAGCGGAAACTAACGAACGTGTTTATGAAATAACGTGAGCGCATTTTGCGTGATAAAGAAAAAACGCGAGATGTTTAGACCGCACTGGGCAATGCACACTTACCACGCACGTGCCAGTTAAACATGTTCCAATATGTTAACCGTATAACTGGCTTAATTATTTTATTGAGGAAAATACGACTGAAAAAAAAAAAAAATAATAATAATAAAAAACCAAAAAATAAAATAAAATAAAATAAAATTACAATTAATGAAAGCATAAAAATACTGAATGTTGATTTTAACCTCATATTATAATTATTAGTGACTTTAGACTTTAAAATAATAATAATAATAATAATAATAATAATAATAATAATAATAATAATAATAGTAGTAGTAGTAGTAGTAATAATAATAATACAGTTTCCACTGATTTAATAGAAAGCGAAAGGAACTCAGATCTGCGGACTTCTTTTAATGAAAGCGTTGCTGCAGTTTTTGTTTTACTTGTCAAGTCGGTTAGCGGGCTGGTAATGGCAGAGGCAATAGAAAACTTGTTGTGACGTTTCATGGAAGCTGTTCAAGTAGGTAAAAGGAGAAGTGGCAAGGATTGAGTATCATCTGTTTTCAGCATTCAGCTCTGATTTCAACACTCCGAGTATTCGCTGGCTTTTTTCACAGTCGTTTGACCTGCGAGCTGTCATCTCAGTTTAAGAAACCAGCTCATCCAGGTATAGTGTTTATTTTGTAATACACTTTGTTAATTAATACGTGTTTATTTTGCGATAAAGTATTTGTAGTAATTGATCATAATGGAAAGGAATATGTTTGGTACTGCTTATATATATATATATATATATAGATAGATAGATAGATAGATAGATAGATATAGATATATAGATAGTATAATAAATAAATAAATAAAAAAATAATGAATAAATAAATAAAACGAAATAAATAAATAATGAATAAATAAAAAATAAAAAAAAAAAACGAAATAAATAATAAAAATTAAATAAATAAACTTTTAAGAAAACTTTTTTTTTATTTAAATATGTATTTATAGTTTACATTATTTCTATTCTGGGAATTTTTCTTTCTTCTTCTTCTTTTTTTTTTTTTTTTTTTTTTTTTTTTTTTTTCGTTTATCAGTGAAAAATAAAAATAAATAATAACTCGAGACAACTATTATTTTAAGTTATCCTCACGGTACCGTTTGGGAGGCGGAAATAACGTATGACACTTACATACAATGATTGTATAATTACATCAATTCTGAGAGACGAGCGCCATTTCTCCGTCTTGTACATCAACAAACACGTCATGGACACAAACTCGCCTGCTCGGAGCAGCACAAAAGCTGACGCTGTAGGAATTCCAAAGCTCCGCGTCTCTTTAAGATGCTATTTCTTTCTTTTTGTCGATAACTTCTGATGCATGCACGATTAAATGCAGTTTGAATTAAGACGAAATATGTTTTCTGTGCACTTGAAAACAAGCGATCTCTTTTTCCACGAGTTCTGTCCACAGCTGGGGGAGCGGTGCGAGTTTAGCTGACGAGTTTTATACTTTTGTGTTAGTTCCACGTGCGCCTCAAATTTACTTTATATACTGGAATGTCTGAACGGTAAATCACTTTCTCTACTTACTTACTTATTTACTTACTTACTTACTTACTTACTTACCTACTTATTTATTTATTTACTTATTTATTATTTATTTATGATTTATTTATTTTCTTATATATTTATTTATATAAGTTGTTGTTATTATTATTATTATTATGTTTAATTTTTATTATTATTATAATGATCATTATCTTCTATGATAACAGATAGGGAAGCTAAACATTACAAACGGGTTTAAAACGATGATAAGGACAAGATGAAGATGAACGTTGAAGCGGGAGTCAATTCTTATCAGCTGCAGAACATGCCGAAAGCAGCCGGGGAGGACACGGAGCGACAGAAGGACGAGGCGAGCGAGTCGGTGCTGATGCAGTGTCCACCCCCCGCCTACAACGAGCTGGACCTCGATGAAACCACTGCACCAGAGAAAGAAATCCTAGACGTCGAGACAGTGACACACGCTGAAAGAAATCCTGAAACAGAAATACCAAGAGAAACATGGGGGAAGAAAATGGATTACCTCCTCTCTATCATTGGATATGCTGTAGATCTTGCCAATGTGTGGAGATTTCCTTACCTGTGTTACAAAAACGGAGGAGGTGAGTTTTTAAAAGAAATTTCCATTTCTATGATGATAATAATAATAATAATAATAACAACAACAACAAAAAAAACAATAACACAATGCAACAACGGTAACAGCAGCAACAATAACAGTGACAATAAGAACAACGATAACAACAACAACAGTAATAATATCGCAGAAACAGGATTTTATTTTATTTTAATGAATACATATGAATCATTCAATGAAAACGTTATAATGATATATTAGCTCACCCAAACTGATTTTATAAAGATTACAGTTCACACATATAAAGTTAATAATGCCCTACGTTTAGAAAAGAATGTCAGAGAAAATGGTATGTCAGGGTTACAAATTTATATTGGTATATTAGAACAAAACCATTTAAAATAAATAATGTATTAGTATTTGGAAAAAATCACTGAAATTAAGAAATTTTTTATTTTTTATATTTTCACGAGAATCACTGTACATATAATGAAATTAACTGTTACTGGATGTGCAACATGCAAAGTGAAACACAAAGATCGGTCTCAGTTGCATTAGCAGGTTCAGCTGTAAAGAATACATATGACATTACACAAAATAAATATATAAATTGTTGTTTAGCATAATTTTGTAAACACTGAAACATACTGTAAGGTGACAAATCCTTCAGCGATCATTCCGTACAGTGAGTGTCCCATCAACGTTTATACTTTTTTTTTTTTTTTCTGGGCAAAAGCTCAAATGAAAACCAATAGTTTGGAATGAATTTGACTGTTGAGATCATCCAATAAACATCACTATAATGATTAAGTGAGGAATAAGGAAAGGGCTTTTACACCTCAGTTATTTATTAAAGATATTTGGGACTGGGTTCCGCAATAAATTCGTTGATCAATTAGAATAGTAATTATAAATATTATAACTATTTATTTTTATCATCGTTGTAAAGAATAATATATTTCAGAAACAGTCTGTTTCTTTTTCCCTCCTATCGTGTGAAAAACTTCACTGTATCACTGAAAATTACAAATATTCTTTTCAATAGTAAAATTATCATTTTGTTAAATCCTAATCAAACATTAAAATATGTTTTTTTTTTTCCTTCCTTCGAGTTAATACTTTAATCATGGACGTCTGCACTCTCGAAAAGATCCTCAGTAAAGTAAACATAACAGCTGAGAACATCGGACAAAGTGAAAACAGGAAGTTCAGTCCACCGAATTTCTCGAATTTACTTTATTCTTTCAAATTCTCAGACTTAGCTAAAACGTCAACAATTTGAAAAAAGAATCTTGCTGTGAACCCATTTCTTTCAGAGAGAGAGATAAAGAAAAAAACGAGTCAGGTTTTTGTATATTAACCCCCAATATATTTTTCTATAGTTTTTACATCACGTAAAAGCTAAAATAAACCTGTCTTTATTAATGTTTCAGTTCCAATGTACTAATTAAACAAATAAACGATGTTTAAATATGATCTGATATGTTGATAGGATGTCGGTGCTGTTGCTAACTGTTGATGTTAAGATGGAACTTCAGCTTAGATTCCTATCATAATTTTTAATATTAAAATATAAATTATACCACTCAGTTTTAACAAAAAATTGTTTTTCTAAACCTAGATATGTCATTTTCGTAAAAACTATTCCAAAGTTCGTCAAAAGTAGTGCAAAAATTATTTTTCTATTACCTTCTTAATAATTTGATTTTAAAGCATTCCAAGGTTTTTCGTACACCTTATTCAATATAAATTTGAAACAATACAATCTTCTGCAGCAAAAATTTCTTATTACATATTTTATAGAATTGGAATGGTTGCTCTTTGATTATAATTAATGATGATTTACAAAAAAGGCTCTGTACAATTAGCCCAGTTTTGCACTGTTTTGAACTGGTGAGGAAACCTGTGTGACACAGAGAGATCACATGCAGGGTTTCACTCACTGACAGAAGTAAGACACGGGAAGTCTTGTCACATCTCGGTCACCTAACCAACTCTGAACACTCTCTTCTAATTAACGCTAAAATCAGCCAAATAAAACTTTCTAACATTGAAAACCATGAGATTAAAAAAATTCAAAGCGTTAATAATGTCTTCACTAAATCATTGATGTTTAGATAACTAAGTCATTAATGTTTAGATAACTGCCACACTTTGGTGATAACTTTCAACAGGGTTTCGGCCAGGATCTTTGGTATAATAAAGAGAAGAAAAAAAAAAGGTTGGAACCACTTTTTACAATGATCTGCTGAATGTTACAGCTGTTTTATTTTTGTTTATTTTGTTTATTTATTTTTATTGTTTCTTTTTTATATATTATAATATATTTTTATTTCCTGACCAGGCGCTTTTCTAATTCCATACTTTTCCATTCTAATACTGGGGGCTATGCCTGTGTTTTTCTTGGAAATGTGCCTAGGACAGTTCAACCGACAGGGTCCAATAACAGTTTGGAAAATTGCCCCCATGTTTAAAGGTAACTAACAATGAATATAAGGGTAGTTTTTTTTTGTTTTTTTTTAATTTATCAGTTCTGAAGTTCATGTTAGAAAAACGTCCAAAGATAAAAAAAAAAGTACATTCTTCTTCGTAACGTTTTAAATATACAGGAAAATTATTATTTCATAATCATTTTTTAATTTTTTTATACTAGCGAAACAAATATTGCGTAAACGATGATACAGATATTTAACGTGTTTATTGATTTAAATAATATGTTCTGTGTGTAATTTTTATATTGTTACTTATAACACGAGTTTGAAGCTTCACTGGGCAGGTTTAACATTAATTTGCTGAGACATGTTATTAAAGGTTTCACAAGCGAAACTAATTAACCAAACACAGATCTGTATTCAATGTGACAGTTACTAGCGTCACACAAACAAAATTAGTTTAATTACTAATTCCATTTATAGAATGGTTTTATTTAATGATTTTCGATTATTATTATTATTATTATTATTATTATTATTATTATTAAAAAAAAAATTGTTTTTAATTTATTTTAAAAAAAAGGGAATCATTTTGCAAAACAGTTTCTCCCTTATTTTTTTTTTTTTTGTTCTCGTATTAAAGCTTTTAAAAAGCATTTACGATAGTTATTTATCATTAAATTAATTTAATAAATCATAAAATATAAAAATAATAATAATAATAATAATAATAATAATAATAATAACAACAACAACAACAACAACAACAACAACAACAAAATGTACGTATTTAAAAGATAAATACTGGTTTATTTCGTTCAGGTATTGGCATGGCATCATGTTTTATAGCCTATGTCGTCGCCTTCTACTACAACATCATCATCGGCTGGAGTGTCTTCTTTCTGGTATCATCGTTCACGTCGACCCTGCCGTGGACGAGCTGCTACAACGACTGGAACAGTGAGAACTGCTGGCAGGTGAACTGGAATCAGAACGAGACTAACGTGAACAGAACGTACAACAAAAACTCTTCCGTTTCGTCCACTGTGGAGTTCTTCGAGTAAGTCGCGATTGTAGCAAGACATTCAGAGACAGCTTTGAAAAGTGCACGAGTATTTGAGAATAGGGAATTATATAAATTTAATGATTAATTAGTCTTCCTTCATTATTTTGAAAGTGGGTGATCTGTAGTGAATGGCTGTTTGCATATATCGGTATGTATGTAGGTATTATGCATTTTGTGTATGTATGTATGTATGTAAATGTTATGCATTTTGTGTATGTGTATATGTATGTATACGTGACAGGTTTGCGGAAATCTAGTAAAGAACAAAAGCACCTAGTAATAATATACTCATTTCAGTCAACATTAGTATGTGTTTCTGAAACATTTCGCAAACAATAACATAACCAAGTTTATCTCGTTCGTCTTGTGTCTTGAGGCTCAATAAATTTGTTTCTATACGCATGCAACTGTTCCAAGGTCTTTATAAAAATGTATTTTACGTCAGGCGAGGCGTGCTTGGACTTCACGAGAGTTCTGGTATTGATGATCTTGGTCCTGTGCGGTGGCAGCTTGCTCTGTGCACGTTCATCACGTTCACTGTGCTCTATCTCTGTCTGTGGAAAGGAGTGAAAAGTACTGGAAAGGTAAGTTTTAATATTCATTCAGTATTCTCATGTTTAGAAACTTAAACTTACACCAGCAAAAAAAAAAAAAAACAAACTGTAATTAGTTAACCTTTTTCGAAATCCTTTTTGTTTAAAATATATATATTTTAATTTTTAATTAATATTGTCCTTTGAATTATTGCTTTTTGTGAATATACATCGCGCGCACGCGCGCATTTTTGTGTGTGTGTGTTTGTTTGTGTGTGTGTGTGTGTGTGTTTGTGTTGTATTTATGTATATATATATAATCTGATGCATATTTGTGTTTATTTTGGTGTTTCTTGTATTTGTATGTATGGATCTGTATGTTGGTCTACACAAGAGAAAGATATCATTTACAAAAGCATTTCCTTGACATAACAAAACAATTGAGACATTGTCTTTACAGAATAAAACTAAGATAAGACTTGTTTCAGGTGGTGTGGGTGACAGCTACCATGCCCTACGTCATCATGTCGATACTGCTGGTGCGGGGGGCCATGTTACCGGGGGCGGGGAACGGCGTCAGGTACTTCATAACTCCTGACCTCGCCAGACTAGCCGATCCAAAGGTAAAAATGGCAGTTTTTGTTTTCTTTGATTTGTACTTTGTTATTTTTTTTATTTTTTATTGTTATTATTGTTTTTGTTTTGTTTATTTATGTATATATTTATATTTTGATGTTTTCCTTGTATGTATGTATGTATGTATGTAAATATTTATTTATTTATTATTGTTGTTTATTTATTTATTCATTTATTCATTCATTTTATTTATTTTTATTTTATTTACTTTACTTTATGGATTTTTTCATGGTAATTTGTTACAGTTTTTGAGAATGTTTACATTTATTTTTAATGATACATGGTTTTTCGCTCTAAAGTTAAATATAACACTATCACTCAAGAAAAAAAATATCTGTACTTTCTACCTAGATATTCCAGGTGGCGCAACATGTAAACTTAAGTATATTTTGATGTAGCAGTAATTGTGATAAGCTTTAACCATCGCTAAAGCATCAGAATTGTTTCCTGTGCCTGGCTGCTGGATTAGAACCGAGTTAAACTATTTTTGCAGGTTTGGATTGACGCTGCGATTCAGATCATGTTTTCTGTCGGAGCTGGTTTTGGATCACACATCGCGTACGCCAGCTACAACAAGTTTCACAACAACTGCTACAGGTCATGATTATTTCAGTTTATTACTTCTTCTCTCTTTTTTTTTTTCTTTTTTTTTGTTTCGATGTGTTGTGTTTGACTGTAACACCCCCTGATAATGGAGACCCCTCGTGTCTAGTGTTAAACCATATGTGAGCGAAAACATCAAGATTTAACTACACACTTTATTATTATGGGCTTATGACCGCATTGTGAAGTAAATTTTTCTTTTGATTTGCATATAACTATTTCTGTATGACATAAATAATGTCCAAGCATATAAGATATTTTTTAATTTTTTTTACTATGACTGAATGTAACATTTGTTATATTGTATTTCAAAGACTGTCTGATAACTATGTAACATTGTTATGTTGTGTTTCAAAGACTGTCTGATAACTGTAATGTAACATTTGTTATGTTGTGTTGTGTTTCAAAGACTGTCTGATAATGTAACATTTGTTGTGTTGTGTTTCAGAGACTGATAACTGTAACATTTGTTGTGTTGTTTCTGGGGTTGATAACTACTGTATGTAACATTTGATATTTTGTGTTTCAGAGACTGATAACTGTACGTAACATTTGTTATGTTGTGTTTCAGAGACTGTCTGACAACTACGTAACATTTGTTGTGTTGTGTTTCAGAGACTGATAACTGTACGTAACATTTGTTATGTTGTGTTTCAGAGACTGTCTGATAACTACGTAACATTTGTTGTGTTGTGTTTCAGAGACTGATAACTGTACGTAACATTTGTTGTGTTGTGTTTCAGAGACTGTCTGATAACTGTATGTAACATTTGTTGTGTTGTGTTTCAGAGACTGATAACTGTACGTAACATTTGTTGTGTTGTGTTTCAGAGACTGTCTGATAACTGTACGTAACATTTGTTGTATTGTTTCAGAGACTGATAACTATGTAACATTTGTTGTGTTGAGTTTCAGAGACTGTCTGATAACTGTATGTAACATTTGTTATATTCTGTTTCAAAGAATGTCTAATAACTGTATGTAACATTTGTTGTGTTGTGTTTAAGAGACTGATAACTGTACGTAACATTTGTTGTATTGTGTTTCAGAGACTGTCTGATAACTATGTAACATTTGTTGTGTTGTGTTTCAGAGACTGATAACTGTATGTAACATTTGTTATGTTGTGTTTCAAAGACTGTCTGATAACTGTATGTAACATTTGTTGTGTTGTGTTTTAGAGACTGATAACTGTACGTAACATTTGTTGTGTTGTGTTTCAGAGACTGATAACTACGTAACATTTGTTGTGTTGTGTTTCAGAGACTGTATGTAACATTTGTTGTGTTGTGTTTCAGAGACTGATAACTGTACGTAACATTTGTTGTGTTGTGTTTCAGAGACTGTCTGATAACTGTACGTAACATTTGTTGTATTGTTTCAGAGACTGATAACTATGTAACATTTGTTGTGTTGAGTTTTGTCTGATAACTGTATGTAACATTTGTTATATTCTGTTTCAAAGAATGTTTAATAACTGTATGTAACATTTGTTGTGTTGTGTTTCATAGACTGATAACTGTACGTAACATTTGTTGTATTGTGTTTCAGAGACTGTCTGATAACTATGTAACATTTGTTGTGTTGTGTTTCAGAGACTGTCTGATAACTGTATGTAACATTTGTTATGTTGTGTTTCAAAGACTGTCTGATAACTGTATGTAACATTTGTTGTGTTGTGTTTTAGAGACTGATAACTGTACGTAACATTTGTTGTGTTGTGTTTCATAGATTGATAACTGTACGTAACATTTGTTGTATTGTGTTTCAGAGACTGTCTGATAACTATGTAACATTTGTTATGTTGTGTTTCAAAGACTGTCTGATAACTGTATGTAACACTTGTTTTTCAAAGACTGTCGGATAACTGTGTGTAACATTTGTTGTGTTGTTTTTCAGAGACTGTCTGATAACGGTGGCAGTTAATAGTTTCACCAGTCTGTTCTCTGGTTTTGTTATTTTCTCTTATCTTGGCTACATGTCGCTAAAAACGCACAAACCTATCGACCAAGTGGCTACGGAAGGTGATTCTCTTTTATATTTCTTTTATTTTTACATTCTTATTATACATAACATAAAAAATATACAACTACAGAAACACACACACACACACACACACACACACACACACACACACGCACAAACACACACACAAATTCTATTCAATGTGTGAAAGTTTATAATTGTATTTCAAAATTTTAAACCAAATACATTTTAAATACAAAGATTATTTTTATAATATTTAATCACATTCAGGTCTTATTTTTACAATGACTACAGTCTGACAAGAAAAGGTAAAGCAGAGTCACGTCTTTGTTGCAGGTCCCGGCTTGGTGTTCATCGTGTACCCCGAGGCCATTGCCACCCTGCCAGGCTCCACGGGCTGGTCAATCATCTTCTTCTTCATGCTCATCTCTCTTGGAGTGGACAGTGCTGTACGACTATCTTTGTTACAGACATCATTTTATCATTTAGAACTGTACCTTAGTAGTTAATTATATATTTGTGTAATTCTACAGTCTGAGTATATCTTGTAAGCCGTAATGTCTTAAAGATTAATGTATTGTTTGTTAAAATTTTAAGTTTAGCGGACTCTAATTACATGTACGTTAATAGAGAGTTTTGTTACATTTTCTATAACGCCATTTACATCAATGTGTCATTTTGCAATGTGGTCATATTTATAAACCTTTGAAAAAGAACTGGCACTAACATATATATTTTGATATATCACAGTTTGCATGAAACTTACATATTAATTTTTAGAAATGAGACATTCATTGCGTTTTTTCTGTCGCTAAAATGCTTTATTTTGAAGTAAATTAATAAGTAACATTATTTACCGTTACCAGTTTCTAAGCTTTTTCATTGAAAACGTAATACTGAAGAAAAGAAAGAATCCATGGTGTATTTTCAATTGTGCTGAGATATTATTTTGATGTTATTTTGATGTTATTTTGATGTTATTTTGTAAGTTTGGGGGACTGGAGTCGCCGCTGACGGGGCTGAGAGACCAGTTTCAGGACGTGATGAAAGGATTTCGATATTCGAGAGAATTACTAACACTCGTCATCGTAGGCTCAGCCTTCTTCTTCTCACTGCCCTGCCTCACTCAGGTAAGTCCCGATAACAGCCGCCATGTTATGATGTACAAAATAAATAAAATAGTATACATACTTACATACATATACATGTACACATATTATAACTTTCAGCAACAATAGCATTAATAACAATGATGATAATGATGACGACGACGTCAACGACAACGATGATGATAATGATAATGATAATAATAATAAATAAATAACAACAACTACTACTACAATAATAATAATAATAATAATAATAATAATAATAATTATTATTATTATTATTATTATTATTATTTATTTATTTATTTATTTATTTATTTATTTTCTTTCAGGGTGGTATGTACGTCTTCACGCTACTGGACGCATTTGCTGCAGGAACCTCGATACTGTTCGCTGTGTTGTGCCAAGTGGTGGCGGTGTCTTGGTTTTATGGTACTTGTTATATTATACACCACATAAATTTATAATCAGCTTTAAAAAGTTAAGTATTATAATATTAATAACAACAACAACAACAACAACAACAATAATAAATATACCGAAAGCGTCACTTGAAGAATTTAAAGGAAAGCATTTAAATATTAATCTTTGATGACACATAACATTCATACATCAGTTTGTTAAATTCTTGTCTACTTGTTAAATATTTACAATATTTTTTTTTAATTTTTTTTTTTCTTATTTTTTCTGGTATGTAGAGCTTTTTCTGATTATTTTAAGGTATAAATCAGTTTTGTGACGACATTGAGAAAATGACTGGCAGACGACCAAACCTCTACTGGAGAATCTGCTGGAAGTTTATAAGTCCTGCGCTGCTTCTGGTAACAGTTTCTAAACAAGTCAAATGAAAATCAAATCCAAGTCTCTTCTTATAATAAAAAATGAAAAATAATCTGTAATGTCAAATATCTATCTATCTATCTATCTATCTATCTATCTATCTATCTATCTATCTATCTATCTATCTATATATATATATATATATATATATATATTCTCTACACAAAATAAGTAACAATGAATAAAATATATCTTTTCATGAAAGCTATGTAGTGAGACATTGTTTATATCTTTATAATTTCATAATTTTAAATAAACTGAGATTTTTCCTTATTTATTTATTTATTTCAGATAATCGTTATTTCAAGCATTGCCTCCTACTCTCCACTGGTCTACGCTTCAGCAGACGTCTTCTACAAATACCCGCCCTACGCCAACATGATTGGCTGGTGTATTGCACTTTGCTCCATGCTGATGATCCCTGGATACGCCATCTACAAACTCGCAATAACACCGGGTTCTTTCAAAGAAGTAACAGAATAATTAACTGTTTTAAAATAAAATAAAAAATTATTTTTTAAAGATCAGTTTTTACTGGTTTTAAAATTTAATTTTTAAACTATCTGGAATAATTTAATACGCATTTAAAATGTACTTAAATAAACTTTAAATTTTGTATAATTTATTACAAAACTGATTTCACTAGACGGTTAATATTGTTACATAAAACAAACACAAAGGCTGGTTTTTATGTAAATATTGGGAGATTTCTTCATCTCAGCTAATGTTCAGAACTTTTATAAAAGACTGTTTTCCTGTTTCCTCCGTTAGTGTCGTTCTGAAGACAAGTCGAATACATTCGTTGTTCTTAATCTATGTAACTGTTAAAGACACATTTGTTGTTCTTAATCTATGTAACTGTTAAACACATTTGTTGTTCTTAATCTATGTAACTGTTAAAGACACATTCGATGTTCTTAATCTATGTAACTGTTAAAGACATATTTTTAAAATAATAATAAAATAACAAACATTTCATTAACAGTACGCCTAGTGTTTTCACTTTATGAATTCGATTGCCTACTCTATTCGTTCACAGTACAAGTATGTTTATAATTTCAGCGGTTTGCTGTCTGCATCTCACCTGAATGGGAACATGAAGAAATTATTCAGAAAAAATTCGTGAAACGATTTCAGGTGAGAATTTAATTCACCACTGTTAATTTTTAAAAAAATGTATTACATTACATTTTTAATTTTATTTTATTATTATTATTATTATTATTATTATTATTATTATTATTATTATTATTTATTTATTTATTTATTTATTTATTTAAGTTTGAAATGTAGTTATTTTCCGCGTGCATATGTAATTTTCTTCCAAAAATTTCAGTAATCGTGCGCTGTATCGTAATCAATTAAATCAGTTGAAAACACGACAGTGAATTGGCTTGAATTGGCTTGAATATGAAATGTTCGCGTTTGTTTCATTTTTCTCTCCCCGTTCTTCTGTTATCAGAGGGAACACTGGTTAAGTGTGTGAACAGTGACAAACAGACGACAGGCTCATAGTTACGAGAATGTGGCCAATCAGAACAGCAGTGTTAACCCAGTGAGAATAAACCGGAAGTCAAAACAAACGTCACAGTTTGGACTGGATCAAGATAATTTGCTGTTAGATTTCAGACAGCTCCTGAACTTGTTAGATATTGTTTAACTTTTTGTATTTATATGAAAACTGTGTTAGTAGACTACGTAGATTAGAAAAGGTAATATTAGAAAGATGTCTAATAGGTAACTAGTTGTTTTTAGACTGAAAGAATACCGTGTAGATTTAATACTGTCTACTCTGCTTAAACTGCATCACTGAGGGTTGTACAAATTACATCATCATAATCAGATAATAATAATAATAATAAATGACAACAAAATAATAAATATAAATTCATAATTAAATTATATAAACAAATAATGCTACCATCATAACTGTCTGATAATCAGACTTAAGGAAATTACATACATACAAACAATGATACAGTGATATACACACACACACACACACACACACACACACACACACATAAAATATGTTCTTTAGCATATCGTAATTTCTTACTATTGCCTTTTTGTCCATAACTGTAAAATTCTGTGGTTTAGAAGATGTTAATTTTGTAGACTTAGTGAAAACATAATATACAATGATATGTAACATGTTTGTCTATTTATACATTTATATTTTATTAAAGCAGATTTCTTTTTCTACAGCATAAACAGTCAAAAACATCATTTTCAAATCAATAATGGGTTCTGGGCCAAAAAAAAAGAAGAATAAATATTATAAAAATAAAAATAAATTTAGAAAAGTGTTGAACAGCAGAGTTAATTGTATTATTGTTTATGCAAATTTTATTATGGTAAATTGTACATATAAATGTTATACAGTAAGTTAATTATTAACATAAATTGATTCATCCACCATTTCACTTCTGTAACATTGCTGCATAATAAAAAGATGATAAATAATAATATGAAATAAAATTTGAAATCCATGTAAATTTCTAACACTACACAAAATTGCTACCATTTCATTACTTACTTAAGACCTTGATGAGTATCATTACAAAATCATTGAAATAAATTTTGGCCAGAATTTAAAAATTCCATCAATTAACAGGCTTCATCTTGTTTATAACAAAATAAATAAATAAGATATATGTTTTCCACTTATTTATGAAGTATATTGTTTTACCTACTATGTTGTCTGAATAAATTATTAATCAATTATTTCATTTTCTGTGTTGTTAATTTTAGATCCAGTCAATTTCTCTAGAGATTATATCAAGAGTGGAAAGAAATATCTTGTCTGAAAAATCAAAATGTTAAAATGAAAATTAACAATAACATGATAATAATTCACATTTAAAAATGTCTGAAACACAGATCAGTCAATAAATGTACAAAAGTCTTTAACAGAGGATATCACTGTTTGATACGATTTACTCTTAAAAATATTTATTTCTTTCATTTAAATTACATACAACATGATAAATTTTTTGCATATTTCTATTTGGGAAAGCATGTGTTTACTGTCATTTTGTCAGCAGATCCAATCAGTGGATAAATAAAACAAACAACTTTGATGTATATAAAATGTGTTTAACCTCTGTTAGCACATTTTAAAAGTGGTAACTGAAAATTAAAAAGTTCTGCTTTTGCTTATGCTGTTATTTCCACCACTTTTAGCTAAAATAATATATTTACAGAACCATAATACTGCTAAAATATGTTATTAAAACATTTTAAATGTATTTTATTTTAAATAAAATTACATTTTGTTCTCAGGTAAGTACACCACAAACCTTAATAAAAATGAAAAAAACACCTTTTGGCATTAACAATAAAATCTCAAAAATTAGGCAATATTACTGAACAGAAATTTATTAATTGTATAATTTTTGCACATATTTGCATAATTGTCTCCAGTATAATAAATAATTTAAGAAAAAGAAGTAGACAGAAGTGAAGTGTAGGTTTTATATTTGTTCAAATAATTTCACAAACGATGTGAGTACATTCTTTTAATATCAGACAAAAATATCACTGACGAGCAGATTCCTGCATTTAACAGATTTTTTATAATTCATCTGAAATTTTTTTAATTAGCATAGATTTAAAAAGAAAAACAATTATGGTTTTATTAAATAACTGTACAGTTATGCTACTTACACAAAAACATACATCTTTGATTCACATCTGGTTTTCCAACTTTTGTGTTAATTTAAAAACTGCAAGAAATTAAAGGGTTCAATCAGAGAAAAAGGTTTTAAAATGTAAGTTATGAAATGTGGGTCACTGTTAACAACAGTAAATCAAGTATGAGAAATAATGAGGTGACAAAATATCAGTGGTTTACAGAACTGCTGGCAAACATAATTTTTCAGAAATGTTTGATAATGAACTATATGTTATTTACAAGTTGTGAAGATTTTCTTTGATGATATAAAGATTTAAAATAATGTTTGTCATTGTTAAAACTTAGTAACTGACAGTTATATTTCTTACAACAAAAAAATAACAACACCGATTACTGTTATTACAGGTATATTTCAAGAGAAAGAGACTAGTTTTCAATTAAGATTTTTAATTAATATATATATATATATTTTTTCATTCTGCTGGTGTTACAGAAACTATCATATATTAATTACATTAGATTTATAGATATTGAATTGTATGAATTTGATTGGTCAATTAAAAATGAAATTAATAATATAAAGAATTTAGCATAATAAAAAATTATGTCACATGCAAGATACTTAGTATGACATTGATAACCCATCTGATACCAGCATCTCATCTTTCAATGAGATTAAAAATAATAAAGTAATGACCATAAAAATAAATAAATAAATAAATAAAAGATTAAGTAAACAAAAAGATTACTTCCCATAACAAGAAAACAAAAACAGAACCTTGCTAAATAAAAACACATCTACAGTTTATTTACAATTTAATGTTCACCCCAGTGTCAAAATAAAATATTGTTTTAGCCACTTTATATTACACACACCACAAATAACACTGACAAATTCACATAATCATGTGCGTCACCACAGTATCTTGATCATAAAAGCATAACCCATGCAGAATCTTGTATTTACAGTTTGTACAGCCAAATAAATATATACAAAGATAAAATGCTAACACAATAAAAGTAAGTTTCATTAGTGAGGTTAGTTATTTTAGAAACTTCAACAAACACGCAATCAGAATTTCTCCAATAAAAATTTATAAATAATATGAAGTCAGTGTAATACAAGATATTAAAACAATAAATATCAGTTTAAACAGAGATGTATTACTATACATTATCTGCTATTTAACAATCTCTGTATCACACTATGAAATCAGGATTGTAAACTCTCTTTCAAATTTTATAAAATGTGTTTTTTGTGAAAAACACTATAAAGAAGTTAAGAACTGTAATTCTAAACAATGCAATATTTCCATTAATAAAATATTTGTTGTTCAGTAAATCAGTATCAAATTATTACAAAATGCCTTGTAAATGAAAAATCAGTCAACATGATCTTTTGCAAAATGTGTTGTAAATGAAAAATCAGTTGACATTTCTGCAAAAATGTGTTGTAAATGAAAAATCAGTTTACATGATGTTCTACAAAATGAACTCTAATCAATTTTATAGAAATACATTTGTTCCTAACATTATAATTCAAATGAATACCATACACAATATGTCTCCAAGTAGACATTTTGTTGGGGAAAAAAGTGTCTAGCATGATTGTAATGATGATAAAGATAATAAAAATAATTATTATAATGATATATAATATTAAAGAAACTTTAAAATCAAGAAAATTAGTTTTGTAAACCTCAGTTGCTTTAATCGTTCTCTCACTAAATGTTGATGTAACAAAGGGTGCCTGTCAGTATTCTGATATTTGTTTAAATAATTAATAAATTAGGCTCTAAAATATTCCTCTAATTAAAGTTAATAAAAATAAGATTCCTCTACTTAAAGTTAATAAAATCAGTTAAATCATCTGTGATGGACGGATTAATAGCTTCCACGAATGTCTACATTACAACTGAAAGAAACAGAATCCTGGCAAAGATCAGAAACCTCAGTTTTACATTTCTAAATATTAATCATTAATGAAACATCTTTAGTTTCCAAACTGACTTTGCCAGTGTAAGTTAAGTAATCAGGATATGTGAAAGTTAGATGTACATTCATCACATTATCTATCAGAAAAAAAAAAAGAAGAAAAGAAAATAAACATAAGAATTAGCTTTGATATTTTCACAGTTTAAAATACTGAACACACACAAATCTATAACACTGTTATTAAAATAGAATAATAAGTTTTAGCTGTTCATGTAACTTCAGCCAAATTAAAAACAGATGAAGTTAAACTCCTGGCATCTTGGTACCATAAATGAGCTGCTGTAATTTTTTTGGTCTGGGACGTTTCCTCTTCGGGCGTGTCCTACCTCGGTAATACTGGTTCAGCAGAAACAACAGCACAAGTCCGGTGCCAACAAATGCAATCACAGGGAAAAAGTTTGAAGTGTCCTGAACCAACTTACTTCCCTTAAACTGGAAGTGTAACATGGAGCCAGGTTTGTCATTGATTCTGCCCACATGCACATGCATTGCATTTCCGAGTTTGTTCAGAGGGGGCAGTGGAGGATCAAGTTCACCTACTGACATAAGTTTCTGATGATGATACAGATTTCTGAAATTAAACAGAGGTGTAAGTCTACTTAAAACATCGATACAGAAACATTTTCACTACTTAAATAAATGTACAGTAATAGAAAAACAAAATGCATATTAACTAAAACAACTGTTTGTTCTATTATAGACTGTAAGAAAAGTGACAAACCAGTTGATTAGTTACATCACTGACCCCTTAAAAATGTCCATTGTTATCATGTAAAATTTCACCCACATTTTCTGACTGAAGTCCTGTAGTATTTTATGTAAAGTATTCTATGTAAAGTATTCTTAACAGATGGTTATAAAGAGAACTTACGTAGGTGCACTTTTGTTTAAGGAGTGAGGCTGGGCCCAGACAAGATGTGGACATGGTGAAAGAGGTCGTGACCTTGCTGTACCAAGGTGTCCTTCAATTACTTTTGAATAACGATGAAGATGATTGCCTAACATGAAGAGAAATAAAATTAAAATATGGAAATGAAATACAATACAGTCAATGCTTTTAGAGTGTAATATTGTCAGTGAAACAGACGAAATGTTTCCATCTAAAGATAATGCAACAAATTTATACAGATTTAAAAAAATATATATTCATATAATTGAGGTTTCTTGAATTGTTTATTTATCTTATTATTTATTTATTTACTTTTTTTATTTTTATTTTTATTTTTCTTATTTCGTTGTCATTACCTTCCATCCTAACAGGTAATTCAACAGCTGGTGGTAAAACCACTTTGTCCTGATTGGCGAACACTGGAGGTAAAACTTTGTACGCTGTATATTCCAGCAGAGCACTCAGCATCCAGAAACAATCTGTAAACAAATTTAGACACGTCACACGTATATCTAGAGTTAACTTTTTCTTGTTTTCAAGTTAAATTATTTCAATGAGATAAACAACTGTTTATAATGATTTTTTCCTGTTACCTTTCTGCATGTGACTGGTGTCCAGACAGTTGGAATCACCATACAGAACAACACGCCCTCCACCTGGCTTTGCCTTTGTCTGGTACATACCAAGTATTGGAACAAAATCTACCATCTTTGTGTCTCCTTTTAATACCTCATATCCTGAAGGAAAAATAAAAACTATTCTCAAAAATAATCATTAAAACTTTTTAAACTAAATTTTTGGGCACGATGAAATTGTAAAATATTTGTTTAAAAAGGGGGAAATTACTTGTAAGGAATATTTATTTGTAAAATCTTCTCTATACAAAACTTCAGTATTTTCCACAAATTTTCTTTAAAAATCTTAACAAGATTTAAATCTGTAATCACATATTTTTCTACAGGCAAAGATAATAAATTAAATGTATTTCAGTCAGTGCAGTTCAGTTTGAATTTTTAAAAAAATTTCAAAGTAAATAAAATGATACTGTACATATTCTGCACTTAGCATATATGAGTCTGAAATAGAGTTATGTACCTTGATTTTTTAAAGACTCTGTAACTAGAATTCCTTCCTCAGGAAACTTGGCTATACTCGCACCAGAAGCATAGTACACTGAAAGCAGACACAATCATGAATAAATAATATTCTTTTACAGTGAAAATAACAACTTCTGTCTTTCTATTCTAGACAAAAAAACATTTAAAAATATTATTATTTTTTTTCTGTCAGTTAGTTTTACCATTTGCACAGTTAAAAAATGTTCTAGTTCACAAATGTAAGCACATAAACAGAAAAAATGTACTTAAACTACTACTTACTTTCATGATCTCCAATTGTAAAGTCACCTTCATAAACTTGATCACTGAAAAATGCAGCAATATTAAATATGAATTATTTAGTATTGTAATAGCAATTTGATAATATACAAAATACATTAATTGTTATTAATTCCACTACACAAAAATGCAATTCTAACAAATCACAGGATTGGATGAATTTACAAAACATCCTTGAAAACAAGTATTTATGCAATGACATTTGCTTCCATTACTTTTCTTTTTTAGTTCTGCCATAAAACTGCCATAAAACTGCTTTACAGTATACCCTCATATGTTCGCGGTTCCCCATTCGCGGGTTAGGCTCTTAACCCTATCGCATCGTATGCTGGTATACCAGGCGAGCATCATAACGTCATAAAAACAAATGCTCAGTAAACCGCACAAACAACATCAAATTTTTTCAATTATTATTGCAATACAGTACGTATTTTTTTTATAAATGCATACACTGTATGTACAGTGCATATTTTTTGTGACCGTGTATTAATAATGTTTTTAATTGCATATTATTACTGAATTGTATTATTATTACCTGAACTGTGCATACTATATTTATCTGTCTGTTTGCCTTTAAATTTGTTCCACTTTCTGTCAATTCTAATACATATGTTGTACGCATAGAAAATGACTTTACGGTACAGTAATACTGTATGGGTAATTATGCTATGCGGTGTTACTGTCCTCCTGTACTTACGTTTCTTTCTGATTAAAATATTGTTTCAGTACAAAATTAAAATGTGTTTACATTATCATTACTACATTAGTGAAATACATAACTGCATGCAATATTACTACATTATTACTGTATTAATGAGTAAGAGTGTCTTTAGAAAGTGTTTGGGGAGCATTTAGTACCGTATATAATCTCATAATAGACGTTTTAAAACTGCATCCAATTTTCGCAGTTTTTCGCTATTCGCGGGGGGGTAAAGAACGTAACCCCCGCGAATAGCTCGGGAATACTGTACTTACAAAAATGATTAAGCAGCAATAATTTTAAAATTTCTTTTAATGTATGAAAACTATATTATTCTGTCAACACAAAACATCAAACAAAGTTAGGGATTTAACTATTCATGCTGGAATTTCACATTTAAATGTGTTAAACTCTGATTTCAATAATATAAATTACTGTGGAATTATGAACATGTTATTATTATAAACAATCTTAATGCTATACTGTGACTGCAATTGTAAAGTAGTTTGGAATTCTTCTGTGACTTTATGAATCACTGTAACAGATGGACATACAATCTTAGTGCTGTACTGCTGATGTCATTTGAAATGAGGTATGGAATACTTATGTAGCTCTATGAATCACTGCAACAGATGGATATGCTGTAAATCGTATTGTATTGTAAATTACATGATGTATGTAATACCTGAAAGCCATTCCCAGTGGTGTAAGCAGGTCATTAATGGCTGGAATGTTTGCTCCTCCAGTGTCAGGCATCCACCATTGTCTACACAAATAGATTGATAAACACTACTGTTAATCTTTAAACTTTAATAACAATATTAAAAAAAATATACAATTATTTGTTATATATATATATATATATATATTAATTAATAATCTGATTTGAAGTTTATAGAAGTTTAATGAAAAAAATAGTTTCATTTAAGTGTGTACATTATTTATCTTCACATGTGGATGTTTGTATATAAGCTGAGATGTCTTCTCACCTTGTGTTTTCATCATAGAATTTGACTTTTTTCATGACCGACACGTTGTACCAGTCAGCAAACACAATGACTGACAGACCCTGGTCAATGTCCCGCTTCAGCTTCGTCACCTCCTCAGGAAAGTATTCCTCCTCACTGTCCACTATCAGCAGTGTGCCTACACAACACACAGATAGTACACTTTAAACAAAGACCCCTGCGTTCTGAACGGCTTCACTACCTAGAACTCTTTTTTATACTGTCTGATGATACTTAGGTATTGTATACAAGATGGACTGATGAAAATATCACACAGAATATATCAGAGATTTTGTTAAAACTCAGAGTGTTAAACCAGTCGTTTTAGGGTAAGTCAGAACAAAGAGATCAATTAAAATGAAATATATAAAGAATTATAACCTCATAACAGTTTACAATGCTTTTAGTTACATGTTTAAAGTGTAAAAACAAAAAAAATTACAAAAAAATTTTTTACAAATTCACTTGATATTTTGATAATGCATATTATATTTTCCTTAATTATATTTAAAGAAAATGTAATGTGAAAAGGTTAAGACATAGACTGTGATTAAAATGACTCACCATACTGACTAGCATCAAAACAAGTAAATGGAGAACCTGAAAAAATATATATAAAAAAAAATGTAAAACTTTAAATTATAAAATGATTTAACACTGTGTTTTAGACACACAATAATATTCCGCTAGAACAGAAAGATGGTAAAATTGATAAAAAAAATTATTACCCAGTACTTCAATAAAATATCCATTATTTCGAAGATGTTGATACATGTCTTTGAAGTTTGTATGTATATGATCTCCATTCCTGAAATAAAAATATACTAGATCAGTTAAACATCCTATACATCAGTAAAACAAGTACAAAAGTTTAAAAAAAAAATTCCGCATAGAATTTTACTTGTATAGTTGTGTGAACTGAAAACATACCAGTCTAGAGGATCATTCTTCATACGCAGGTTGTCTCGTGGAAAGTAACCTGGAGGATATCGAAGATTGTGAAACTGGTCCCAAAGAATTCTCTTACTGCAAATAACACATCATTTCTTAATATCAAAACTCTAACACAGAAATCTTTTTCTTCAAATCAGTAAATTGTTTTCTTAGGAAAAAAAAAAAATTTGTTCTAACCTTTTGACATTTTTTGCCACTGTAATTATAAAACATTATTAATTTTTTTCTGAAAATTTAAATTAAATTAAATTTCAAGATTTATAATCTAATACTAGTAATTGTTATTTAAGTAAGAAATCTTGTAAAAATGCTTAAATAAAACAAATACTATGGTATCATTAAAAACCTTCCAGTTTTTAATAAGAACTTTCCTTAACAATTAAACCATTTTCACATTACCAATGTTGTATGATTAGAAACAACATCAACCAGAAGAGATAACCAAACATTATTTACTTTAAAATTAAAACTGAATTTGATCTTTTTCATAAATTAATCTAGCTTTGTTTATGATGTTAAGCTTGACTTAAGGCAAATTTACCTTCTTGGAGGTGTAGGTATAATTTTAACACGAATAGGCAACTTAATAACAGATCTTCTTGGCTCTTGCTCATCTGCCTGGTTAATAAAAGATAAAAATGACCACATTACAGAATGCATTATAAGTAACAGATTTGATACTATCAGTTTTTTACAATGGAATAATTATTACCATGAATTTATATATTTCCCTACATTTTTAGCATAATGGAACTAAATTTCATAAGAAGAAGCTAATCCTAAAATCAGCCCATGTCACTGTTTTTAACCTGCCTAAGTGGTACCTGTGAGACAATTTTCTTCAATAAAACAAAATAACCATTTATTTTAAGTATTTAACTAAAATTTATAACTAAGGGCATTAACCAACCTCTGGAGGAGATTCCACTGTCAGAGTTATCTGACCCTGAGCTATTCCTTCCCAGTTGGAAGCATTTTTGCTCACAGTAATAGAAACAGCTAGAAATCCAGACCAAGGCCATAGAACTGGTGAGTATGAAAAGGCAACTTCAATGTGACCACCAAACTGGGGTGAATATGGCTCCCATTTTGGCTGAAAAATAAATTTAAAAGTTTCTTTACTAATCCATTATTAATGAATTCTGTAAGCAAGAATATTCACAAAAAAATTCAAAAGTATATTTATATATATTTATTTAGAATTAATATTCAAATGTAATAAGCAGAAAATGGTGTTGTTGTTTTTTTGTTTTTAATCCAAGTTGAAAGAAGCATTTTTCTTAGCATTAAATACAGAAAACAGAGCTTTTTTGGAGGTAAAAAAAGACCTTTATAAATTTTGTTTTAATATCATTAGTCTTACTCTAATGAAATTACAAATACCTTTGGCTTGATCATCCCAGAAACTCCCATTCCATTTAGTATTGTTACCTAAAAACAAATATGAATCAAAATAATTTATGAAAATAAAATGGCCAATCATTTATAACATTCACATAAAATAAATGTGAGTCTATTATGTAACAGACAGAACAATATGTTTTGGGTTTTTTAAAAGAGATTTCCATCAACACTTTTCATGAGATAGCAATGGTGAAAGTTGAAATCATTCTGAGAAACTTGATTTCAAATTTCAAAATTTAATTATTAATCTTGGCCATTTTTCCAGCAACAAAACAGATTTTAAGTGAGTTTATTAATGATTTATTTATTAAAACATTAACTGCAATGAAATCATAAATTGTATTTACCATTTTTCATATAGGATCATTTTATGGAATTCAACATGCACAATTTTTCAATAATAATGAGTAATAATAAAATGCTAAAATATACAACTCTTAAATGATATTTTTCTTCTGAATATAAATCCAGTATTAGAAATGGTTGATTATTATCACATATAATTTACTGTTTACATATCTGCACACATACATTAACAATGACTGGAATTCCTCCATAGTAAATTGGCTGTGTACAGTACGGCCACATGTATGGACATTCTGTCAGGTCAATATAACTTGGACTCAAACTGAAATGAGAATTACTGAAACAGTTATATTACAATTATATGATTATCAGTTACTTTAAGCTTTAAATATGTTTTCAAATAATAAAACTATATTATATCATATTTGAATTGGAAATAATTTTATTGTTACAAAGTATATGCAAATACAAAATAAAATAATTATCAACAACTTAATCTGAAACTGAAAAGGTTTTGATGAATTCTGTTTTTATTATTTAGTTCAAACTGAGCCCACCTAGCCTGAGGTTTGTACGCAGTCAGTGTGCGGTAAGCTCCTAGTAAATCCAGCTTTCCAAATCCTTGTTCAAACATGTTGACATCCATCAATCGTCTGGCAGATGCCATTAAAGCTTGTTTCATGCTGGCTGGATTGAGAATCCCTACTCTGTCTATAACAGCACTAGATTCAAAACATACAAAGTGGCTGTTAGTAATTAATTAAAATTTAGTTAATCATATATATATATATAATTTTATATTGATAACAATGATAAAATATTATTTAACAGAATATGACAATTCTGCTGTAATTAAGAAGGTATAACTTTATCCTGAGCATATAGAATTTAAAAAAACAAACAAACAAAGAATGAAAACTAAAGTAAAAAGATCTCTCAGTTTTGTAACAGATATAAATACAGAGTTTTGTAATTGCTGAGATACACCACTGACCTGGCTAGCAAGGTCACTGCTCCGGCTACAACTGGTGATGCTACACTAGTACCCGACAGTGAGCGGCATCCTCCTCTGAAATAGCAAACATTGTTTTGATTTCAGTTTTAAAAAATAAAACTTCAATGCAACTAAACTGTTATAAAGACTAACAAACCATCAGTTTAATATCAGACTGTCAGCATATTCAAAAAGGTATCAAAAACTTTCAGTTTTATGAGCACAGCACTATGTTAATAAGTTAAATGATTTTTAAATCAAACTTACTTTAAAGCAGACCCTCGTACAGCAGATCCATAGGACACAATGTCTGGCTTGATGCGGCCATATCCTGCTGGTAACTCCTGTGAATTAAAACACACACATTAGAGGTTAATTTTGAATATTTAGCACATGTGTAAGTACATCCATCATATAGGCAATTAATGAGATGATGTGTCGTTGTTATACACTTTACTAAAAAAAAGAAGAAAAAGAAAAAAGAACAAAATCATAATGGTCAGTTAGAAATAAATTACAGGCTCACCCATGTTGTCATTCCCCGAGATGAAAATCGTGCAATCTGATTATCAAAATTTATTCCTCCAACTCCAATAACATCCATCTGATCAGCTGGATTATTCAGAGTTCTGCAATAACAAAATTACAGGAATAATTATTTAAATATTTAAATCATAATGGTAATAAAATTCTATTTTATACACTTTCAAAAATAAAGACAAAATACCTAACAGTTTTACAGCTGTCTAAGACTCATATAAATATCTTCTTCTTTAAATAAAAGTCATTTTTGTTTAAATATTTATTATTAAATACAGTGTTCAGTTTAAAAAGCAAACATACCCATAAAGTGGTCCATCATTGCCTATTGCAGAAATCATGATAACTTTGTTGGCTGTCAGTTCCCAAACCTAAATTTAAAAACAAAACAACATTGTTGTTAATGAATGCTTAACAATATTACATAATAATCTTTGCTTTTCTGTTTATGTGTCTGTGAGTGTGTTTGTGTGTGTGTTTGTGTTTTATAAAAATATGTAAAATAAAACTAGTAAATCATGAAGCTAGTAAAATTGGTTACCTTATCAACAAAAGGATGATCCATGAAGTCTGGCCCTCCAATACTGAGATTAAGAATGTTGATCTTTTTCAGGATAGCATGATTAAAAGCATCAAGAAACCAAGATGTGTAGGATACCTATAAAAAACACAAATGAGTTTCAAATAAAAAATTGTTTTGCAACTTATTTGATTCATATATTTAAAATATCAGATTTAAATTTTAAAACAACTTTGACATTTATCAAAAAAGAAGTGCCAATATCTAGTGAAAAATAAAATAACAATCTATTATAATGTGATATAAATATCTGTACCTGGTTATTAGTGAAAACTCGGAACACATGAATATCTGCATCAGGAGCAAAGCCAAGACATTCTTTTGAACTGGCTATCACACCAGCAACAAACGTGCCATGACCTAAACCTGAAAAATTAAACAACTCATCTAATTAATTACTGAAACACATTTTAATATCCACACACTATAAATATTAAAATTAATTTTTTTAAAAATTTATTTAAAAACTGTAACAACCAAATTGGAGTTTCTGCTTTTTATTAGTTAATTTCAAAATTAAGCTTGATTATAAGAAGTGAAAAACTGACATTCAGAGCAAATAATTTTAAAAGCATTCACCATCATCTAATGTTTTCTCGTTTGTCCAGTTTGTGCGATCCTTGATACGTCCTTTCTTAAAGTGTGGATGGTCAGAGGCCAGACCAGTGTCAAAAATAGCAACCTTGACACCAGCTCCAGTGAAACCCATACTCCATAAAATCTCAGCTTGCAAAGCCGTCACAATCTGAAAGAAATTAAAAATAAATAATTTAATCACAGACACAAAAAGCTTCTTCAGTGAAACTCAATTTACTTGAATAGTCACAAAAACTCCTCAACCAAACAACACCATACAGCTGTTAAAATGACTTACTTGTTTAGGTATGGACCGTAGAAGATTTCTTGAACGATGTCTGTTGGTTGAAAAGTAATGTGCCGCACCCTTCAATAAAATTGTTTTAAGTTAAGATTTTCTCACAAATACTTTGACATGAATTTGAAAACTTGTACCTGTAAAGCACAGGTTTATTCTGCAAAGCTGTAATTTATAAAATGTTTTGTGAAAAGTTTGTATATAATCATTATATGTATATATGTGTGTATGTATTATATATATATATATATATTTGTAATCTTGTTATCTTTAATATCAATATCTGTAAATATTTGTAGAAAATACTATTCAAATGGTGTAACTTAATTTGTTTCACTTGGAAGATTAAAAAATAAAAAATAAATAATTAAAATGAAATGACATTTAACAGAATCTATAATAAACAAATATTTATTTATTATTTTGTTTAATACAAGATTATTAAATACAAACCAGAGATAAGCTGTTACGTTTCAGACGTCTGGATGAATGGAACGTCTGTGACTTCAGCTCATCTTCATCTGCTGTTAATAAAGTTTTTCAAATGTTTATAAGCTACACAAAAAGAAATATATCAATTTTAAATGTTTTATATTTTCTTGCAAACCTTCTTTCTAAAGATTATAAGCCAGAGCAAAATGTTTTTGTTTTATTGCCTTAAAACTGAAAACAAATATTTTTTTATTTGTTAAAAACATACTTTTAAGCAGGAAAAAAACCCAAACAAAACAAAACAACTAATGTTATAAAAACCATAACAACTAGAAGTAATATAAAATCTAAATGAAATGTTTGTTCTTTAGTATAAATTTGATATTGCTTTACCTTTTAAGAACTTGAGTGATCTGGTTACTTTCTTGTGTGATGTCACATGCTTTACAAATGGATGGTCTTGCAAGGCTTCCACTCCACTGCGAGCTTCACCTATCAACTGAAAAAAATAAATATAAATAAATAATAATAATAAAAGATTGTGAAAGAGTGAACATTAAATGTAATTGCAAATGACAGATTTTGCATTCAATCAGAAAATAATTCAGATACAACATGTTCTATATTTATTAATTAAAATGTTTTCTGTCAGCTTTCATTATTTTTGGTTATTCTAATGCTGAATTAGTTTAAGAAAGTTTAGACTATATATATTTTTGAGAATAATATTCAAAAATGTGAAGCTGTTTAAAATATTCTGTATAGGACAAGAGATTATTTTTGCTTTAATTATCACTGGGGCTTTCACTGTGAGATATAATGAAATCATGTCTTACTATAATCACTCTCACTGTGGTGCTCACAATCTCTGATAAAATGCAACTATTTTTAAAATAGAGGATGTTTTACTTTAATCACAGCTGAGTAAATGGGATTAAAATGTTACCATAACACAGATGGCAAGTTGCCATGGTTGCATTCCATGCTTGCCTTGATACCTCAAAATTTAGATGATCTCCATGGCAATAAAACCCTGAAGCTGTCCTATTTGGTTTGCTTGTTTATTCGGTATAAAGATGTCAAAATATTTTTTAAATACCAGTGATTCAAATAAATGCAGTTTGGATTAGTTATTGGCCATATTACAGCTATGACCAGTGGCAACTTCAAAGACATCCATGAAAACATGATAAAAATTAAGTTGCCTTGGTGCCCTAACATTTCTGATTAAAACTAAGGTAATACTTGGTGTACCCTAAAAAAATTAAAATTCAAAACCTGATAATGTGACAGTTTTAAAAACAAGGACATCTTACTTTAATCACATCAAAGTCACTCGGGTATTCACTGGCTGGGTTATTGCGCTGTATGATATTCCACGAATTTACCCTGGAATCTGCGAGTGCTGATGCAATGAATCTTCTTCTAGCTGCACTTTTAAAATAGCCTTTGAAAGATACAATGTATTCTGAAAAATAAAACAAATGAAAAAGATCTTTGATTTGAAGAGCTGAAGCATATTTTTAATCTACAGATACAGACTGTCATACATTAGGTTAAGAGAAAAGAGATAAAACGAGAAATCCAAACTGGCTACAAAAATTTTTCCAAGCACAGGAAACCAGTTAACAGCCTTTTCTAAACAAACTAAATGTCAATGGCTTGATAATCATCAACAACTCAAAAAGAGAAAACTCACACAAGGAATGAACCTGTCAATGCACAATAACCAATATAAATATTATTATCATTTGAAGATTTTTTATCAATAATCAATCAAAACTTTAACTAGTTTTCTATCAGATAATCTAATATAGTAATAATAATCATAATGTAAATATATAAATAATACTAAGTTTTATTTAATCTTACCATGCTCTACAGAGGTGGTGCTAAACTGAACTGACACTCTCTGTGTAGGAAATGACTCGTGGAATCCACTGCAGTTAAACGTAGGCTGAGAGGTAGAAACAACTTTCTCCAGCAGAGTGCCAGAGAGCTGTTTTGTGTTGAGAATAACAACCAACACTAGCCAGCTTTTTAGAAACATTGCACTGGTTTGTTAAATCAAAACTACCTTAAAGTCATTTTGTCCCTCAGTTATTTTGTGTTTCAATTTTGTAAAGAATTGATATGACTGGATGTTTGCTTGGTTTGCTGAAATCATTGCTTGTCTGAATGCAACTTGCTGTCAGTATCTTTTTAACCTATGTTAGGTCACCATATTATCCTAGTCAGCTTCCTTTGTTGAAATCATCTGTAAAATAAAATTAAAATGATTTTTCTTCAGTGACCAAGATCATTAAATGATTAATAGTAAAAGTTTTCTAAACTGTTCTTCCTGAGTTTGTAATAATAATTTCAACATGCTAGTTATTCAATTAAAACAAAATTGAAACACCTGCTTGTCATATCTTGCACTTTATATATTTTATATGCTTCCTTGGCATTCAGGATTACATTTAAAGATGAGATTCACGTTTCTAGATTTAAGACTAATTACTTAAATTAGAACAATTTGAAAACTTAACTAATTAAATCCAAAGTTATATAATCATTTTACTCCGTTTAAAATTTCTGAAATCTATATACATTAATCAATAATGGGTAGTCGTGAAACTAGTCACATAATCTACCCCCATACCATTCTGGATCACAATAATCATAATGAATAAATGAATAATAATATATAAATATTAATAATAATACTAACCACGGTGTAAATGTCCTTTAACTACTTATTAATAATTAAGTTATAAAAGATAATGGCTCTTTAAAAAGAAGTAGAATAAATTGAAAATGCAATGATAATGACATTAACTGGTTGGTTCTTATGACACCAATGACACCAACAGTTGTATAATGTATAAACAGTTGATTATAATCATGATAATGACATTCCTTTTGATCTTCAACCCAAGGCTTATCCGTTATCGACTACTTCAACTTGCATTGATAATTTTATTATACAATTTTCGATTCATCTTCAAAAAACAAATGATTAACGAAACATTCAACAATATACAAATGACTGAATACCGTAACAAATAAGAATAGTTTCTAAATTATTGTTATATATACCGTATTTCTCACAATTCTTTTATCCGGAACCATTTGTAGTCCATTTTTCCCCAATACGGTGTAGAATTAAAATATAGACCCTTTTATATTTTCTTTTAATGCGCATGTGCAATGAGAATATACTTTTTATACTAATACTAATATTAATACTAATACTAATAATAAAGGAACTCACTGTATTTTATATGTAAACTGTGCTAGCAGTAACAAACAAGCTAACGCAATTGCTTATAACTGGCCTTTTCCTTTTACATGCATCATAATTATTTTATTGAAGTTTACAACTGAATCTGCTGCTACATTATTTTCTGTTTAATTCTATATAAATAAGAAAGAAAGAAAGAAAGAAAAAAGAAAAAAAAGAAAAGAAAAAAAGAAAGATGGAAATAAAAAAAAAAATATATATCTAAATAGAAGAAAAATATTCTTTCATACAAATTGTTTTTGGCACACATTTTTATTTATTTATTCATTCATTCATTCATTCATTTATATTTCTTAATAACCTAATAAACTAGACAAATTAATGTCAGTTTATTAGTAATAGTAGTAGTAACAGTAGTAGTCGTCGTCGTAGTAGTAGTAAATAATAAAAAGAAAGAAATAACATGAAAAAATTGACATGAAAGGAAAATGGATGTCTTGTGTGGTCGAACAACCTATTGTGTATAAACGCTTTAATATTAAATTAGCAGGAAAAACAGAGAAGAAAATAATAAAAACAAACAAACAAGTAAGCAAGCCAAAAAATAAAGAGGAAAAAGTTATCGACTGGAGTATATAAAGATTAGGATTAGCTATATAAAGAAACTACGATACTGTGTGAATGTTGGCCTGTATGTTTTATATGTATGTTTATGCATATGTGCTACCTTGTTTCTATGTTGTGTTAGATCTGTTCACGTGCATTTATGGTTAATTTATAATACAGATTACTGTTCCACACACACACACACACACACACACACACGCAAAGTAAAATGTTTTTGTTTTTTATTATAATAATAATAATAATAATAATAATAATATTATTATTATTATTATTATTATTATTATTATTATTATTATTATACTTTATTTTATTTATTTATTTATTTATTTTGGATGTTATTTTTGTTTTTATTTTGTTTTTGTATGTGTTTTGTGGGGTACTTTTCTTCTTTTTTTTAATTTTGTGTCTGGTAAAATTATATTCTTATTGAATTATAACGTCATGTAAATAAAACGTCCGTAATAACAATATAATTTAGACATAACGAATTAAATATTAAAGGCAATATAATGAATATATGTAATAGAGGCAAGACGTGCATATAAGTAAAACAACAACAACAACAGCAACAACAACAACAACAACAACAACAACAACAACAACAACAACAACAACAACAACAACAATAATAATAATAATAATAATAATAATAATAATAATAATAATAATAACAGACCAATTTGGAGAACCCGATTTATTAATTCGGAACAGCTTCTATTAGTGTCAAGACATACGAGAATTACCGATTGTCTGTTCGGGAATAACGAAAGTAACCGATGTTGGGTTCGGCATTGTGGGATAGCTAAAAATGGAGGAGGTTGTTGAAGAAGAGGATGCCAGAATACCAGGGAAAATAATATTTTATAGTTTTGTGTTTTATCAGTACGATTAACTCTGTTTGGACGTTTTATTCCACAAGGTATCATAGTTTCAGGTTTCTATTAACGTTTTTTTCTCTTGCCTTACGTATATACAAAGACTCACAAGAGAGTCACTACGGGAATTATGTCAAATTCAGTGGCCTGGGTTTGGACTTAAACACTTATTAAAGTTAAACGTAAAGAGTTATATCTTACAGAGAAATGAAAAAGTATTGTTAAATTTATACTAGATGAAAATATAATTCCTTTGGTTCAAGATATATTTAAATATTTTGTTAAAACAAATGAATGAAGTATAATGATTTTAGATTTGTCAGTTAAATTTCTTAAATTCAGGGGAAAACACAACCACCCACCAATTAAGAAAAAAATAATAATAAACGGCATTTTAGCAAAAATAAAACAATTCGAAGTTCTTAAATATGTTACCAATAAAATATTGAAACGTGATCATATTATTATACTCAGTTCAGTTAAAATGAAGTAATTATAAAACTTTCTGCACATAGAGTTCTTGTTAAAAAAAAATGAATCACTGTGTTTCAGAAGTTAAGAGCATTAGCAGATGAACATGATAGCTTAAAATGACAGCAGATAATCAGTTTCTGCATTTTACACAGCAGTGTCAACAAATAGTAAATGCTCAATTGTAAAGAATACTGTCAGCATGCCTTAAAGATCCAGAACCCAGCAGACGCTTGGGGCACTTGTATAATGAAAATAATTTTACCCTACATATGTTCCTGACAAGGAGCACCACCTACAGCTTTTACTAAGAACTACTAAAACATACATACTTTGTGCTTTTCTAGTTTTTAAATATATATTTTTTTATTTTAATTATTCTCAAACACTTTTGAACATAAGTACAAAACAGAAATTGGGGCTATGTGTTACTTTGTAATGCAAAATCTTTGAAATTATTACTTTAAAAATTTGGTAATAATGCTATGAATATTCCTTCTTTGCTGCAGACTTCTTAATGTTATCCTAAACAGCAGTACTATTTCATCTATATTTGTTCTGTTCAGTGAATTCATTTTATTCCATATTAATTTTTCATTGAAAATACTGTTTTGTCTAAATATATTTATTTATAATCTTATTTATATTTTTAGGTTAAAAGATAATGGCCAGTGGAGGAAATCGGCCAGAATTATTTAATTCAAAACATCCTAGGACAAAGAAACAGACTAAAATGATTCAAAGCAGCCAGACTGAAGTAGATTCTTTGGATAATGCAGAAAATACCCATTTGAATTCAGAAGTTAATTCCTCAGTGCCTTGTCAGATTGTACCCGATTCATCTACTGGATCAGTTTTAAATGGTCATTCTAGTTTAAACTTTAAAAATTCAGAAAAATGTGACAAAAGTATTGAAATTGTGAAGAATGGCAAATATCTGGAAATTAATAGTTATGATCAGTTGGTCAATGGAGTAATAGATTTGGACAGGACCAATCATACTTATGATGCTGCAGGTCAGTGTACCTCATTGACAGAAAATACAGAATTTTTAAATTCAGGTACAAATATGATTCAGACAAGTGGAGGAGCAAGGCCAAAGGTCATATCATCAGATACAAATTTCAAACAAATGCACAAAAATACAAAATTATTAAAAAAGTTATCATCAGAAACGGAAACTAAATCAAGCTCTCAAATATCTAATGTGATTTCTGAAAATAACTCTCCACTGCATAACAATGTATTCAGTTCTAGGTTCCATCTTCTTCTTGGTAGTGGAAATAATGAACAAACACCTCATAAAAATGATTTGCATGCCACCAAGTGTCGTGTAAATGGATTCTGTAATCAAAACAGAACTTGTTTGTTTGTGACTGAGAATGAATCACTTAAACCATGTATTTATGGACATGGATCTGATATGTTAGTAAGTGAAGGGGATATAGCTGACTGTGAAGAAACTGCTACCGATTTGATTGATGAAGGTGCAGTGTGTGACTTCGACAAGCTTGTTGACTGGCATAATGTTCCACCGCTGAATGACAGAGAGGAGAACTCTAATGAATGTTTCAGATATTTAGACTCTGTGCAGACAGTAGACAACGACATGGCTGATGGTAACATTCATGTTCCATGTTCAAGCCTGAACAGCGATATTTCAGGACTTCTTTTGAATAACTGTGTACGTGATTGCAACTCTGCAATGCTTTCCTCTGGTTCTCACAATCAAGATAGTCAGTCTAACCAGCAGAATAATCTGTGCTGTGATAAAGCAGAAACACCTGAGTCTTGTGATGACACAGGTGATTTTATAGATGCTGATCTTCCTGACAAAGCTCTGAGGCTTTTGTCAAGTTCGGTGGGATCATCACCACTGTCATCAAGTGATGAGGATGAAATACCTGTAAACAGTGTTAGCAATCCAGTCTTTGAAGAAAATAACCTTTCTGTTGACGGTTTTAGCTTAAAGGATGATGATGATCAATTAGGAAATAACTGCTGTTCCCAAAAAGTTTGTGTTCACTGTTCTTTTTCAGGACCAACTCCAAGGAAGATAAGCAGTGAAAGTGATAATGATGAAGATACTTCTTGTGCCCCAATTGCTTCTTTTGTAAACAGTGATAATTACAATGGAGAAGGTGCTTCTGGTTATAACACACACACAGATGATCAAAATCATCATGGTATACATTCTAGCACTGGTGGAAGTGAACACTCTAATAGCATGTCTTTGTCAGTTGAATATTACCAGTATATCACTGCCAGTAGTGGAAGTGTACCTCCATTACTGCCAACAGCATTACATCCTGGTCCACCAGGATCAGCTAGTTGTCCATTTGATTCAGAAGGGATGAGTTCAGAATCAGGGGTGAACAATCTTTCTCAAAATATGTCATTTCCCGTGAACATTGACATGGACACCTTACACAACTGCCAAGGATATTATTGTCCTTCAAACTTCCAAAATGATGAAAGTAACAGAAAACAGAAAGTATTTTTGAAGATTATTAAGCACCGTGGCAAATTTGGGTGTGTTGTGAAGCGAGATAAATGTCGGATCACCTCAACATTTTTATGTGAACATTCTAGTCATGTAAATAATGCAGACAGTGATGAAACAGACGAGTCTTTCTTTCCAGATACAAGTGTCACACAGTTAACTTCAGATCTAGGAAATGTTTGTGTAAATTCAGAGTGAGTTATGTGTTTAAAATTTGATACTTTATTATATTTGTTGAAAACAGCTTCTAAGACAGATGTTTTTGTCAATTTAATCATACACAATATTTACTTGTATTTTGTACTTATTTCCTTTACAAAGACAATTTCAAACCATAACAGTATCAAGTAATGTCAGATATAAATGTATAATTAATTAATGCAATTAATACTAATGTTGGTTCTTAAACAAATTTTTTATAACAGTAGGTACATTTTTAATTTCTGATGTCAGAACATATTTGTTTAACTTTTCTGTTCTGTTTTTAGATCAGGTGTTTCAGAGCCTATTTATGAAGTAATTGAAAGTTTGCCTGTCTGTGATGAAAATGCTAACATGGCAGCAGCTAGTGAGTCAACAGATTACACCGAAAATGTTAGTGAAGTACAATGCAGAAAGGTAAAAACAGATAAAAAATACTGTAACACATGAAAAAATCCTCTAGAACATTTGTAGAAGTTGTTAGAAAATCCATTCATCGCTAAATAGAAATTCATTTCATTCAGCTATCCATTAATCATTTGTATCATACATATTTCACATCAGTTTCACATGTTTAAAAAAGTACCCTTTCTAGAATTTTTTTTAAAAAGAAGCCATTAAAATAATAAGTAATTATTGTAATAAAACAGTTTTAAAATATTGGTTTTTAATATCCTTTAACTGATTCAGATTAAATGGAAATTATGAATAAACTAATTTATTTTATGAAATTTTAGACAGAACATCATTTCAACTGGCTTTTACTGATCCATGAATTTTTTTTCTCTGTACACTTCACAGAGTTTATTAATTAAAATATTTTAATTGGCAAATTATTTGTTACTGTTGACAGTGTTGTAAAATAAGATAATCTGTTTTTATCACTGAATATTACAGTAATAGTTTATTTTGTTAATTAATAAAATGTTCACTGAAATTCACTGGAAGTATGTTAACTCAAAATGTGTTCATGCATTTTACTTTAAAAAGGGACATAATGACTATCTGCAGTTTTTCACAAATGAGCAAGAAAGGGTTTAAAGACTGTGTAAAGATATTGTGGTAGAGATTTAAACATGAGATGGATGATGTGTGTTTTTCAGTCTCATCAAAGGTCTGCTTTGCGTAGAAGAGACCGACGTCCAAGTAACGGGGGCAAATCTGGTATTGAAAAGGTGATGATTTGGAAAGAGTATGAAGCTTATGTACTACAGGTGAAGCAAATTGGAACATCTGCATGTGGTCCAACAGCAGTTCTTAATGTACTGGTAAGCAGTTACAGTCAGTTTGAAATACACATGAAAGCAATGTATAACAAGTGTTGTTTTCTTTCTGTGTACTAAAGGAAGAGGAAGAAAAATGTTTCTAATTTGTAGTTTAACATTCAAACATTTTCAGAGAGCTTTTGACATCACTGTTGACAAAGATGAAGTCTGTAAAAGAATACACACCAACCTGCGTGAGGAGTCAGCCCACATCCCACAGTACTTGTTTTCCAGAGCTGTTGCTGGTTGGTGTTTGTTGATTTTGTAAAACTGCAGTCATATTTTAAATAATTCATCTTTTAAAAAACAATTGCTGGATGTTTATCCATAGTATTTAATGTAGGCAGGGTTCAGCTTTAGCTTGGTTGTACAGCTTAATACTTGGTGACCCTACGATTCTGTTGTATGTTTTTCTTATCACAGATAATAGCATAAAACCAATGTATAGCCATTGTTTCCCAATAAAAGATAAATATAAAAAAATCGATTGCTATTAGTATTAATATATATATATATATATATTATTTCCTTTTGTGAATTATCATTGTTTATGAAATACATCATTACTAGATATTTGTTAATATTTAAAAATAAATTATTCTGTAACAAAAGCAGTTATTAAATAACAAATCTAAAATTGTGGTATTTTTAGGAACAACAGCTGAGGATTTGCTGCATGGTATTGAATCTCTGACTGATGGGAAAATTCGTGGCAGGTTTTTTCATTTTTGGCCATCTCGAGACATTTGTGTTCTTCAGTGGCTTGGCCAGTGGATGAAAAAAGGTGAACCTTCATGTCATCCATATTCATACAATCCTAGACTGATTCTTTTGCTAATTCAAAAACAAACCAGGTCAACAACTTACCAGTTGTGTATTATTTTTGAAAATATATTATTGTCTGTACCAACAAATAAAAATCCATTAATAAATAAAATTGTAATAAATGCATCTAAGTTATGCTAGTATGATTACTTTTTTGTGATTGTTATATCTGTATGATTGAATACATCGTGAGGCAGTTTCATCTATATATAGCATCAGTACTGGAATGCTGAGCAACGTCAGGAAAGATTTTCTTAATGAATAATTAGTTAATATTTATTTTCCTGTTAAACTATTTATCCCTTTTCTGTTCACTTCCCTAACAACTCTGTAGGTAACAATATTTTAATTTTTGACATTTTATTGATGTATCAAGAAGTATTTTATTTTTTTGAAAGGAGCTGTGCCTTTTGTAACATTGAACCTACAGAAAGGTGTAAAACCTGGCTGGACAATTCCAGATGCTTGGCATCACCAGATGGTGTATGGTGTCAGTTCCAAAGGTTAGTTATTTTCTTAAAGTGTTCTTTTCTCTTGTTTTGGAATATAGTAACAGAACTGAAAGACTAGTGAGATCCTAGTACAGCTTCTACTTGAAAACTAGTTAATTATTTAAGTAAAAAAAATCTGTGCTTCATTTCAGGCCTGTACCTAACCAATCCATTAGAAACTGTACCCGAGGAGGTGGTTATGGAGCAGCTGGTCAGTAAGTCTGTGTTGCTGGTGAGACGTCAGGACATTGTAGATCGACACAGAGACACGACTGACCTCGGTGACTTTCTTAGACACCCAGACCCCAGATGGCGCACGATGAATGTTCTAGGTATTTATCTGATGCTGTTTTATTTGTAATTGTGTTTTAAAAAGAGTAGAAATGCATTTGTAAACACTGCATACTGCATTTAATTTTAGAATTTAGTATTTTATTAATAGTTCTGTCGATGTGAAATACTTTGTCATCACTTCATTAGATATTCTTCAATTAATTATTTGAATTCAAAGTTAAATTGTTCATGAAAAGCATCGTTTTGAAAATAAATTAAAAATAACCCAAAATTACTGTTAAGATTATGTAGCTTTTTTCTTTTCTTTTCTTTTTTTGAGTTGGTGTTGTTAATGCTGTTTGATAACTTACTAAAATGAAGATTTAAAACTGTCTTGTGATTACTTGTGTTACAGGACAGGTGATAAATGTGTTACGTGAACACAACATGACTCATGTTCCAGGCTACCGAGCTCAGCTGACTTCCCACATTTCAATTCCTGCTGTCTACAAGGCTGGCATCACTCTGCTTGTCAATAGTCACACAGAACTGTGGCAGGAACTGCAGTCTGTGTCAGAACTGCCACTCAGAGAACATTTTAATACTTGCCACAGTGTCAATAGATGAGTACTGTTGTAACTGGAACTAACTGAATGCCTTACAATATAATAGTTGTTTGTATTGATACAAACTGGGACAAAAAAAAAAGATCTAATAAATACAGTTTATTGGATAGATAACAATTTTAAACTTGACATCATAAATATTTTATATAAATTTTATTTTCTAAAAGTCATAATATGATTTAAATCAACACTTACTCTAAAGATATAATGGGACTGCAGTTAGAGCACTGCATGTTCAGTCACAAGGTCAGCACTGCATGTTATCCTGTTCTAGCCAGCACCTGTATATAAAACACTCAAGAGAGTAGCCCATTAAGTATGATCTGTCAATTTTCTGTCATAATAAATATGTAACAGTTTTAAAAACGTGTCATTTCTAAGACATACACCTTTGTTATTGGTAAGTGTGAGCTATTATTTAACAGTTGAAACAAATATTATTATTACCAGTTTATGACTGTTTCTGCATGTAATAATATAATATAGTAATTGGCTGGCTCATACAAGACTTAAATAAATACAGGTGAGAAATCAGTCAGCATTTTTATACTGTGACAGCCGTAGGTTTTGGTACATGAAGGAATTTTGTACACATTTTCTGAGTTCGTTTTAAATAAATATCACTGACTGTGATAATAAATGTTCTCTTTTTGCCATGTTTTTGTATTGCATGGTCTGCCAGAATTTGAGTGCATGATTTATTTTTAGAGAATAATTAATAACTTTTAAGTTGTCATACATCTGAGATTTATTTCTGTACAGTTTTATGAATCATTATGTTGAACCGATGCTGTAAACATCTGTCAGCTGAACAATAATTTTATTTAAACAATAAATAGAATTACATTTTAATAACTAATTTAATGAAGATTATGTTACTATGGTCATTCAAAAAGTGAATAAGATTAATATATATATATATATATGTATAGAAGGGAGTTTGAATGCTGCAGTGAATGAAGTTTATCTTTCCCTGGTAACAGAATATCAGTGGGTACTGATATGGTGAACATTTTAGTGTTTGAATGTTTGCATTTCATATATGATTGTTGATATTGCTTTTTAAAATTTGCTATTTCTACTGTTTTAAAAATAAAATGACCTTTATTTTTTATTTATTTATTTTTATTTATTATTATTTTTATTTTTTTAAATTATTTTGACATCTTTGAAATAATCATGTACTGGTAGTAACTGGCATAATTGCATGCATCTAAAAGCAGTCAAAGCACACACAACTTTTCTTAAAGCATAATTCTAGCCAGACATTCAAGAAACTGAAATAATTATTTTTTATTTCTCCATACTGAAAACAATCTGACATCTGCCAAATAAACTGTATTTGCTTGATTGTACTATACAAATGTACTTGTATATTTCTGAAATAAATCAATTTACAATGTCTGCTTCTTAGGGATCTTTTTTGTTATTATGATAAATATTCATTAAGTAATTTGTGGTTAATCTTTAGTATTTATTTTTGTCTTACTGAAAATGTTAATGTATGGATAATCATGTAAGTTTTAACTCATTTTTGGCATAAGAGGCAGTCAGTCAGTATGGATCCAAGATAAACCAGTTATTTGAAGTTGATAAAAATCTGCTTTATATTAGCTATCTTTGCCTCATCCTCACATCTAATACTATTAGTAATAGTTCATTTCCAAAGTTTATTTATTTATTTATATATTTATTTATTATTATTATTTTATATTTTTTTATCTTCTGGTGTTGAAACTTCTAAAATCACATTTGACAGTAATTGTTAATAATAAATGTACTGAAATGACAAACAGTCATTCACATTTGCTGTTGGAATCTTGATTTTATAGAAACAACTAAAACTTTTATATTAAGGAATGGGTTTTTATACCTGGAAGAATTCAAAGTATATATAATAATGCTGAAAATTCTATTAAATCAACATATGTAAGAATTAATAACATGAAATCTATTTGAATAAATACTCTAAATGTAAAAAGTACATTTATTTTTATAAGTTAATACAATATGATAATGTAAAATATTAATTTTACTATTTAATTTCTGTGTAGACTAGATAAAGCAGTTCTGATAACTTTTGGTCATTTATGTTTTCAAAGTACAATGTTAATGCATTTTGAATTCATCTAACTAAAAATGCTTCATCAAATATTTCTAAATACAGCTAAATGGGTACAACATGCAAAGTTATTTAAATAATCTAACAAATTCATATTTAAATTATAAATTAAATTACATAGCTATGGAATGAATTAGGTATAAAAATTAAAAAAACTCCGTTTCAGCAAGAAAGTAAAATAAACAAAGTTAATCAAGATAGTGTTCTAAAAATTCTACCTTAAAATTGCAAAAGAATGCATTATATAGAATAAAATATTAATTTTAAAATGCTATTCTACTGAAAAAACACAGAATTAAAGTGGCTCCAACAGTCCATCTATTGTCAAAGATAAAATACAAACGGTTATATTACCATGGTCTTAGTAATTGTTTATGTAGGCCATAGCTGCCGAACAAATTGACTAATCATTCTGAAGTATAACAGAATTTTCACATAATACAAGTATAACAAACATAGGCACACACACTGTCAACATGAAGTATCTTCAGTTTTTTTAAACCATTTTAAAATATCTTCCATGTCTTCAGTTAAATTATAATTCTGTCCAAAGGTATTTTAAATTTTTCTTTATACATATATAATTAACAATTATTTCATTCAAATTTTACTTTTAAAGGGGGGGTAAATGTTCTGAAAAACATTTCAAGGAAGTTTTCAGTGTCAACAAAAACAACCAGATTTAAACTATTTAGAAAAAAACAACATGATGTAGTATGTAAAACAACTAATATATATTGTAATCTGTACAGTTATCTTTGGGAAATATTTTCTTTTCAGTCATAATAACCTTAGGAATGTCATTGCGTCTTCAGTAATTAGTGAATTATATATTTATTTTGTTAAACCAATATTGTGCTATTTTCACCTCATCAAATGAATAAACAGTTAAAACTTGGCACTCTTTTAAAGCAAAGCAATTTCTCGGTTACTCAGGAGCATTATTGAAGTTATGGTGATGTTATAACCATTACATTTTCAGTCACATATTTTGTAAGAATTATTTATATTCTGGTTTCCATGCGACTGATATCAACACTGTGTCCACTTTCTGTATCAACGTCATGTTCTCGTGTTGGTATTTCCTGGTCTCCCATTAACAATGCAGGGCCTTCCAACACATCGTATGCATATGGGTCAGGGATGAGCCTGTCAGGTGGGCAGTCTCTCAGGCTGTGAACCGACTCTGAATCCGGGAAGAACACAGAAGAACTTCTAGGACTTCTGCTGGGACTGGCTGATCTGCTGTCCAGCCATCTTGGACTAAGAATACTTGGACCCATTCCATAATCCCGAGATGGAACCTCTCTGCGAATGTGAACTGGACTCAGACCCATCAAATCAGATTCACTGCCTTGTCTTGATGCATCATAGTGCACTGGACTTAGGTTTCGAACAAATGGTTCATCTGGATCATAGCGAGAGGGACTGGATCCTCGAATGTGTCTGGGATCGTGAAGTGGACTGATGCTTCTTATGTTTCGCTGATGTCTCTGAGAACTGGGCTGTCTGTGGCTGGCTAGAAAAGCTGCATGATCAGAAATACTTGGTCTTCGATAAATGTCACTGTGGTCAGAAAAACTTGGACGTCTGTACATGTCTGGGTGGTCTGGGATGCTTGGACGTCTAATGTGAAGTGTTTCTGTCTGATCTGAGCTTGGTCGTCTGAGAGCCAGATCAGTCTGTCCAGACGAACTGGGTCTGTGAAGAGCGAGGTCAGTCATGTCTGTGATGCTGGGGCGGTGCTGCGCCATGCCCAGTGTGGTGAGCTGAAGAAGTCGTGGATCATCGACTGGACCAGTCTGCATCACTGTCTCTCCATCCGAGGGTTTTGGCAGGTTGGCACGACGTCTGAAAGAACTCAGTCTGTGTTTCTGTTCCCACACTTTCTGTCGGAGTCTCTCTTCTCTACGTTTCTTCTCCAACTCCTGCAAAAAGTAACATTAAATCATCACCACTGTAACTAGATATCATCCAGGCTTGAATGTTTACATTATTATCATTTTGAAAAAAATGTACAAATAAATTACTCAGAAAATATACAGGCAATCAATTGCAATTACTATTACTTAAATGTGATTAGAATCATTGTCACTTTAATGTAGTAAATGAACTGCATGGAAAGAAGAGTACCTCAAATTTCTGTTTTTCTACAATAGATGTCACTTGATACAGCAGATCATCCAGCTTTGTCTCCGTGGAATCTTTACCCATTGTAGCCAGAGACAGCGCTCGATCGAGAGGAAAGAAATCATAGTTTTCCTTTTTCAACTAAAATAGATTTTTTTTTAATTAATTCAGAACATCAAGATAATAATACACCCAACTTACATCAAAAAAATGTTCTATGTGATAGAAATATATGGAAATATTATTTTTATTCAAATATTAACAGAAAAATAAAAATACCTCAAATAGTATTTTAAAAGTTTAGTAATGTTACTGATATAAACAAAAAAAATAAACTGTGAATGAATGTATTATTTCTCTAAAATAACAGATGAATGAGTATTTATTGGTTGTTTGTATAATGATGAGATGAAACCCACAGTTGTACTCTGTCACATACAAGGCAGTACCACTGACTGGAAACCTCAATGAGGAGTAATCTTGAAGCTCACTTTACCATGGTAACAACTTTCACTAAAAGCATTTCCTAGTCTGTGAACACTTACAAGTTTATAAACAAACATCTCCAACGCTGTGTAGTCATTTGCCTTTGTCCCGTTTAGATGGATAAAGAAAAAGATGTAGGCCCACATGTTGTGTTCATATCGAACATGATGATCAAAACCCTGCAACAGACACACAATTACTAAATTTGTTTTTAATGATAACTGATTGTTTCACACACAAAACATCAACAAAAGAAACAGCAAACAAAAACCAACAAAAACAAAGTGTACTATTTATAAATATGAACTCACTTTGCCGTGATGTTCAAAATCGTAGCTGTTTCTGCTGCAGATAAAACATGTGTCCCTCATGTCGGACTCAGCTGTCCACTGTTAAAACAACAAACTTTTTAAATCACATAATTTTTTTTTTTTTTTTTTTATCTATATTCCTACAATTACTTTATAAACACTGATTAGAAGATTAAAATTTATATCAGTGACATTAGTAAACTTATATATAAAACTCTGAAAAAATTTTAATTGATTTTGAAGTTAAATAAACATAGCCTCAAATATCTAAATAAAATTTATAACAACAAAATAATTTTAACAGAAAGATTATAATTATCCATTGCTCTTTGCTTCACTCATTAATGAAGTTAAGAAATTTTGCATTACCTAGTTTGCTGATAGTTTAAGCTTACCAACATAATGTAAAATTACATTATTTGACAATGACAGAGATGAAGCAGTCAGAAATTATTGAATAACACAATTTTTAGTTAAACTAGAATGAAATACTCAGATTTGTGAATCTATATACAAGGTAGAATAAAGACATTTGTTTACATTACCTTGAGATCTCTAAGCTCAGAAAATGTGTCAACAATAATACCGAAGATGATGTTCAGTCCAATAGTTGTGATGAAAATGAAGAATGAGACATGATAGATGACCACAAATCCAAACTTTTCAAATGTTGCCTCATTATCATGTGGTACCATATCCTGAAAAAAAGAGAAACATCATTATTAATAGGTCCACATTTTAAATTTAACCAGTGTTAAACCCTGATCCTATGAATGGACAAGAAGATTAACCAAATAAAATAAAAATAAAAAACCCCAGATCAGCAGTGCAGCCCTGCATTTCTGATGCCTGAAGCTTTGGGAGCCTTTGCAAGAAGCAATGAGATTTGATTAACCACTATTATCTTTTTCCCTGACAGATCAATATAAAAATATTTCAAAATATTTACCAGATTTAGATTTAAAATTTGAAGAAATGTGGACCAAAATCACTTCTAAGGCCACTCCTGGATAGGGTCCTGCAATTTAAGCTTCATTAGTTTCATAACAGATCAGTAATCAGCAGAATTATTACAATAACATTTACCTACAAGAGGGAACCATTTTAATTCAAGTACAAATAAAATCTCTCACCTCAAAGAGATCTCCTATGAGACCATATCTGATCACTGTAATTGTACACTGCCAGAGTGTGTCACAGTACAGCAGATCTGCGGGTTTGAACATTGACCTCATCAGAGCAAATCCAATGATGCCATACAGGTAGAAGACAACAAGACCAAGAATTGCCACCCACACCAGAGATTTGCCTGAATAAAACAAAAATTAATATTTACAAATCAAACAGAGACAGGAAAATAAATATTTAACAAGTCTAACTATATTCTATATATTTGCAGCTTATTTTTTACTTGATTTTTTTTACCATCCAGTATTAATAACAAAGTAAAATAATAAAAATGTAAATATAATAAAAATAAATATCAAAAAATATCATGGAGTCTGCTGTCACGAATGTGTCACATAGAGACATCAGTAAAATTGCAGCTGTCATTCCGTGTGTACTCAAAGTCATTAAGATACCAGTGGTAAAAAGTATAATAGCAATATTCAAATGTTTTTAACATATTATTTTACTGTCATTCTCAATTGTAAGTGATGAAAATTCATTCATTTTATTACAACAATTATTCTTAGTATAACAATACAGATAAAAATTCATATGAATAGCAAATTTTTGAAAATATTAGACAGAAATATAAAAAGTCATTTCTGAATAATAACAATAATAATAATAATAACAACACTGATAACAACAACAACAATAATGTAATAATTTAGTTGGAATTAACTGCAGTAACAAATGATTACTGAGTGTTATATATGAACTAAAAATTCAAAATGGAGATGTTTTTGTAACACTCACCATTTTGAGTGACAGCCTTTATGACACCACCTAGCAACTGGTTTCCATTGACAATGTTCAAAAGATGGAATGCAAAGAAATATCCAGACCAGAATGTCCCACACACAGACAGGGCAAGAAACAACTGTAAGCATACATCAGATATTTAAAAAATTCACACAGCAGAAAACATATCAAAGATATATTTAAAATAAAATTGGCTATTGGGTGTAAAGAGAGATTAAAAAAAAAAAAATTCAAACTGAAATAATACATAAGAAATACTTTAAATGTTTTCATTATGTTTTCAATCAAATTTAAAAAAAGAAGAAGGTGAATGAATGATTATATATATACATACACACAGATGAATTAAAACACTTCAATGTTATAAGCACCACTTATTCACTCTTCAAAGCTGTGATTAATAAATATTTGTTAAATTATTTTATACATCCACTCTATATATTGATTCTTAATAGAAATTATTATTTTTCTTTTTTTAACTTTTTCTTTTTACATATTATCTATAAATATGTTTGACACCCTGAAAGTGAAGAGAGGTGAAGAGGCTACCATGTAATAGAAAGTGGTAAAACTGAAAAACTTTGCATCAAGTTTGGAAACGTGTTTTTTCTTCTGTCTCTCATCATCATCATCTTCATTCTGTTTCCTTTTTATATGTCTAAAAAGTAAAAAAAAAATTGTGTAAATAAACAAAAATATTAAAATAACAAGTACATTAACTGAGTGCTTACTAATTAAGTGAACACTGTCATAAGAAAATCAAACTGTTGTTATGTAGATCCTCTCTGTGACTAACAAATATGTGCATATTCAATAATAAGAGGAGAAATGATATCAATCCTATAGAATTTTGCTGATTTGGTACAAAACTGAAATGAAAATTAAACAGTATTGAGTCACTTACTTCCACTGATTGATCATGGTCTTGATGTTTGGAAACCGAGGATGGTTACAGACGAAATAGCTAAGAAACACAAGCAGGGACAGGGAATTGTGGGTAATTCCCAGTGTCATCATAGCAATGTCATATTGCTTTGGCTGCATGTTTGTTATTGTGGGATTTGGACTGAAAAACATGAAATAAATATAAAAATAAAAAAATAAAATTCACTGAATGAAAAATCAGATTTTCATGCGAATGTTAGTATCTTTCAAAAATATTAAATATTTAAATTACTGACAAATTCAATTTTATTTTTTCCAAATAAACAAATTGGTGATAACGAAAAAAAATATAAAAAATTAAAAAAAATAAAATAAAAGTATTAACAAAGGGAGATAACCATAAAAAGCTCCACTCACTCTAAAATTGCTGCAGGTATCCCTGTAGCATTGTCCATAATGCCTGGTGTCCCCATTGACGCTTTTGATTTCCATGTGACCAGCATCAGAATATTGATAGCAAAGCTAATTAGTGTGACAGCATGGTTCCATATCAACCTGAAATATTTATTAAAAAGTATCATGTTACTAAGTTACCTTTTCATATAAAGAGTATTTTCTCATATTTTGTATTTATTTATTATAAAAAAGGTAGGACAATATTTATTTATTTATTTATTTATTACATTCATTCATTCATTCATAACTGTCAGTTATATCAGTGATTTAAAGACCATAGCCTGGCTGTAATCTTTGATACAAATATGTATGTTTAGTTATTCTATTTTATTAAAACTATAATAAATAATATAATAAACACAAATCTCAGGAAAACGTTATTTTCTGACTTCAAAAATCATTAATCAAAGAACAAAAGAGAAGAAAACATTTAAATGGAGCATTTTACCATCCTTTAGTAAGACAGAGAGCCAGAAAATTGCTGAGAATTCTTTGCTGATAGGCGATGTCCTTCATGATGTCCTTTGTCCAGTCCATCAAGTCTCTTATTTTGTTACTTGGAGACGAACGATCCACTCCCCATTTCAGTTTTTCTTTAACTTCCTCCCGCAAAACACGCTGAAACAGTTTAATAGAAAAAAGTTGCAAAGAACAATTTAATATAATAACTATATTATCCTAAAATAACACTAGATTTTCATGTCAAAGTAGTATTTAGTATATAAATTATAAAACCACTGAATATATTTTATCAGGTCACCAACATCATTGTGCAGATGTTTTGTCCCATCTTTTGGGCAAAAGGCTCCATATGTCCTTTCCACTTCTTTCTGTTTTATGTCATTCTCTGCCTGATGATCCCTTTCCAGTAATTACCTAGTTCATCCATTCATCATCTCACTGACTTTTCCTGGTGTACAGTTTCCATGTTGTGGTATTTGATGTCCATCAGTTATCTTCTATTTTATTTATGAGCCCTGCCCAGGCCCACTTCCATCTTCTAAACTGTTCAGTCACAGCTGGGACCTTTATGTCTCTCTTACTTATTTGATATGTTTAACATATTTCTTTCCATTTTTGTTCATGCAGCTGCTAGTTTTTCTTCACATGGTTAGTTAACACTTATGTTTCTGCAGTATATGTCATTGCTGGAAGTACACAGGAATTGTACACTTTTTTATTCAAGCAGTTTACTAAGTTACCCAGAAGATGTCACAGTGCTTTGCAAATACCATCCAGCCAGTGGCATGCAGAGGTCTGGTGATGCCCAGGGCCAAGTCCTTGATAGTATGCCCCAAAGACTCAAGTATAAGGCTTAGTACTGAGGAATTTTATGAGAAAGCAAGATATTTTGAACATGTAAACATAGATGAAACATAAAATAAAACTTTATTTGATTAAAATATAAATTAACCAGATTTATTTTTCTTTTGGATGCCCAGGGCCACCACTCCTTTTCCTGCCCCCTCTGCACACCACTGCATCCAGCCAGCCATGACATTTCTTTAAATGTTCTTGTCTTGGTTTTTGTCACTGGTACGTATCTCAGATAGACACAGCTTTTAGAGTTCTCTAACAGCATCTTGTTGACATGGGATGTTACACTGTTATGTCATTCTCTAAGATCATCTTTCTCTTTTATCTGTTCATTTTGAAACCGTATTTGCTTTTTCACCAGCTAATTTCTTACAGTTCATATCCTGAATTTGCACCTAGGAGTATATTATCAGTCAAACAAACAGGACTGATATACTCTCCAGCTATTCTTAGGTTTGTCAGGTAATATTTATTTATTTATTTATTTGTTTATTTGTATATTTACTTCAAAGATAACTAATATCTGCTAACCTTGTTTTTGACTCTGAAATTGACTTTTTGCAGGTTATCATCTTTGACAACTTCTATTGCCATGCAGTTCTTCTTGTAGAAGCTGAATGCTTTTTGCTGTAATGGGGTTAGTCGAACTGCAAATAAAAAATATAATTGTTAATAATTTTAAAATAGCTAAAAATAATCAGAAAAATAATCTTAGAACACTGTTTTAATCAGAAAAGCTAAGACAATCCAACACCATATTTAGGGGTAATATCTTTCAATATAATGGCTGAACTGTTAGAAAATAAGACATGCAGCAAAATAAGCTAACACATCTCTTTCAGAATCCAAATTTGCATACCATCCTCCCCTACCAACTCAGAGGAGTTAGTTTCAATACTGTTCTGGCTTAAACCAAAAACATTCCATACAAAAATAAAAATTTACTTTTTTACTGAAAACCATTTTTCAATTTAACAATATACTTTTAGACATGACATTTCTTCACATTTAAACTTATTTATAATCTGTCTCACACATAAATAAAATTAATTTCTCAATTTTTTATTCCCAGATGAGCATTTTATTAATTAAAAGTATGTTTTGAAGGACTTACAAAAGTCTGAAACTCTTGGATCAACATCAATCATTCGTGCAAGGACAAGATAGAAACTGAATCCAACATCCATGTACTGGTCTGCATACTCTATCTTCTGTTTTTTCTGAAATAATTAGAACTTTCTCTTCAGTACAGATGACTGAAATTATAACTTTTTTAAAACAGAAACATAAGAATCCTATTCTCTTAACTACTTGCTAACAAAACATACATTTTTATAACTTTGTCAAACCAGTGAATCTTAACCAGTAAGTTGTTTACTGTTTACTGTATTGGTTCTGTGATGAGATAAAAGTGGACAAACTAGTGAATCTTAACCAGTAAGTTGTTTACCGTTTACTGTATTGGTTCTGTGATGAGATAAAAGTGGACAAACCAGTGAATCTTAACTAGTAAGTTGTTTACTGTATTGGTTCTGTGATGAGATAAAAATGGACAAACCAGAGAAGAGAGGATGCTACCCCCTGTTGTTTACTGTTTACTGTATTGATTCTGTGATGAGACAAAAGTGGACAAACCAGTGAGGAGAGGATGCTACCCCCTGTTGTTTACTGTTTACTGTATTGGTTCTGTGATGAGATAAAAGTGGGCAAACCAGTGAATCTTAACCAGTAAGTTGTTTACTGTTTACTGTATTGGTTCTGTGATGAGATAAAAGTGGACAAACCAGTGAGGAGAGGATGCTACCCCCTGTTGTTTACTGTTTACTGTATTGGTTCTGTGATGAGATAAAAGTGGACAAACCAGTGAATCTTAACCAGTAAGTTGTTTACTGTTTACTGTATTGGTTCTGTGATGAGATAAAAGTGGACAAACCAGTGAGGAGAGGATGCTACCCCCTGTTGTTTACTGAATTGGTTCTGTGATGAGATAAAAGTGGACAAACCAGTGAATCTTAACCAGTAAGTTGTTTGTTGTTTGTTGTTTACTGTATTGGTTCTGTGATGAGATAAAAGTGGACAAACCAGTGAATCTTAACCAGTAAGTTGTTTGTTGTTTACTGTATTGGTTCTGTGATGAGATAAAAGTGGACAAACCAGTGAATCTTAACCAGTAAGTTGTTTACTGTTTACTGTATTGGTTCTGTGATGAGATAAAAGTGGACAAACCAGTGAGGAGAGGATGCTGCCCCCTGCTGCAGCCAGGGACCGGGCAGTGGCCAGTGCACTCTGTGACCCCTGAGGCATCTCCAGGCCAGGGATCTGTGTGACAGCCTGAGCTCGCAACTCTTCAATCATCTTCTTGTCTGTCTGGTGGTTTTCATAGCTCTCGGTCATCAGAGCAATCACTGCTTTCTTGTCCAGTGTGTCCTTCACCTCCTGAAACAACAAGTCCACCCAGTTTTAATCTGGTTCAACTAACAGACAAATGTTTCATCTACTGAAACAACATGTGTGTTACCAGTTTTAAACTGTTTCAATTAACATACCAGACAAATGTTTCATCTACTGAAACAACATGTGTGTTACCAGCTTTAACTTTTTCAGCTGACAAATCTAAAAAAAAACCCATTAAACCTACAATATAGAATAATTAAAATAAATTTCTTTTTACAACTGATTCTAAATATTTTGGTAATGAAATGTTTTTTAATTGTTAAATGGCTGAAAATGATGAAAAAGGTTCCAGATAGGGAACAGTACGATGAAAATGACAGCTGAGTCTTAGGAAAGAGATCAAGGACAGAGTAACAGCTGATAACAGTTATGTGTGAGTGAAAGAAAAACTGATGTTTACTGTAGCAACTTGTGAAGCTCCTGGTCCATTTTCTTCAACCAGTGACATTATCAGGTTGGCAATACTTTTACGTAAATCAAGAATCTGCCAAAACAATTTAAAAATTAAATTAAATTCAACAAAATTCACAAGTTATTATTTTAGAGAATGTATGAAAGCACAGTTTAAAAACACGATTATAGATAAAAGTAATCAAATATTTGTTTTTTAAAAATATTTAGATAGCATTAAATAAACTTTTTTTACTGAAATTAAAATCCATTTTCAACCTTTTCTGTTGAGCAGTCTTTAAAATCTCCAGCTCTTAGAATAAAATTGATGTAGTCAATTATTTTATTGTCATAGATGACAACACGGTTCTCTTGGTTTCCCTGAAATATAAACATATATAATAAAACAAACATACATTTACTACATTAATATTATTTACAGTCAATGTAAATACCAAACTTTAAAAAGAAATTATTTTTTTCATTTTTAATCTTTTAATAACAATCAAGTTGATATCAACAACAACATAAGTTAAATTTTTATTAAAAAAATTTTACTTTTTTTTATTTCAGTACATCCATTACTTTCACAGCTGATACAAACTGTATAATATTTTAACAGGAAGTTACTCACTGCAGTGAATTCATTCATGGACTCAAACAGCTGGATGACCAGGGCAATGTTTTTGCCAGTGATGTTAGAGTACACAACATTCAAAAATCTGGTCACCTCGGCGATGATATCAAAAGATTTCACATTGTCAGGCTGTTCTCTGAGGTAGTCCTTAAAAAATAAAATAAATAAATAAACAAAAATCTCTGCTATTCATCAATTTTTAAATCTGTGTTATTTAGTGATTCTACTCTGAATCTTCTTTTTAAGAATAAGCTTGTACAGAGATTTTTGAAACACACACACACACCAAGCATCACACACACACACACAACAACACACACACACTCACACACACACACATTCATAATCATAAAGAGAAATTTAAAAAGAGAATGTAGCAGTAGGAAAGAGATGCTGACCTGAAGTTGTTTATTCTGACCGTCACACATTCTGGCCATCACTTTGAGAACCAGCTCAATGTAGCCATCGTTTCTGTACTCTGCTGATGTGTTTTCTTCCATTTCTGCCTTCTGCTCTGTCTCCTGCTCAGGTTCCTGACCAGGATAATTCAACATTTTATTACTTATTCACTTCACTGGTTTTTAGTCTGACAATGGAAACTGTGTTATTTAGAATCCATTTTGTGACGTTAGTACAAATATTTACAAATGTTTAAAATTTATCTCAGATTTATATAAGTCTTTTAATATGTTTTAGGTACAATATTCAGTAGATATTTTTTATATATTTACTAAAGTTTTTCTCCAGGTTTTAAATTTGTAACATCAGTAATGATACTTATTATTTGCATGTCTGGTCTATGTGTTTGTTAATATTAAAGAACTGTATTAAACAGATGAAAAGTAATCTGAAATGTCAGACCTCAACTTTAATTGTCATCTCCATTTCTTCTTTAGTTGTGTCAATCAGAGCTTCATCTTCTTTCACCAGTGGGTTAGAAAAATTGACTTCCTTTTTAATTCCATTTGTCTGTGAGTCTTTCTTCCCCTTCTTAACTTCTTTCTTTTTTTTAGCCTCTCTTAGCTTTTTCTCCCTTGCTTTCTTTTTGGAAGGCTTCATAGTTGCAGCTACAACCATTTTCTTTGACTAATAAAAATATATCACACATCCATTAAACTGGTATATTTAAATTAAGATAAATTCATTTTTAAAATTATTAAATGACATGTGGAAAAAACAACAACTAAAAGATTCCTTTCATGAGAAAAGAAAATATTATTTGTAAAGAATCTGATACAAATCACAAGGACAAGTTAGTCTTTTTAACTTACTAATTCCCCAGTGTGAGAAACTGTATTTGTAATGGTGATGTGCAATTAAGATTAAAAACACCTCATAAAAGATTAGTTTATCTCTATATATCTATCTAGCTATCAATATATATATATACACACAGACACATATACACACACATACACACACAAGTAACATGTGTGTGTGTGTGTGTGTATTTTTATACATATGTATGTATGAATGTAAGTACGTGTGTGTGTATGCACAGAGCTACTTGTAACAAAAACTAAAATGTATCAATGGCTCACCCAGCCACAGAGTCGCTGCTGTCTCAGAACATCTTCATAAGCCTGGATTTGCTGCAAAAGAAAAAACAGATTTAACTATTATTACAAGACTACATTTCAAACATATATTTTTTTTTTTTTGTGTTAAATAATAATATTTAACATTTATCATTATTTAATTAACATAGCAAAGATTTTAAATAATAAAACAATATGAAAAAATTGGCTAGAATGGTTATTAAATAGTAATTCTTAAGTTGAAAACACATTTTCTCCTTTGTTTTCTTTTTGGAAGGCCTGGTGGTTGCAGCTACAACCATTTTCTTTGACTAATAAAAATATATCACACATCCATTAAACTGGTATATTTAAATTAAGATAAATTCATTTCTAAAATTATAAAATGACATCAGGAAAAAACAACAACTAAAAGATTCCTTTCACAAGAAAAGAAAATATTATTTTTGAAGAATCTGATACAAATCACAAAGACACGGGTTGTAAGATATTTTCTGGAGTAATGTGAAATGATCTTAACCTTCAGAGCCATCAGACTGACTACAAACGTGGTTCGAGATTTCTTAGCAATCGCTTCTGGTGATTCCTTCAACTTAGCTTCCTGCTGGGCCTCCAGCGAACGTCTTAAAAAAACATACAGTATGTCTCTCATATTAAAATCATAAAATCTTATAATCATTGTAACAAAATTTTAACACAATAAAAACAATCACATTAACGAAAAAAATAAAAAAATTTAAATGCAATAAAAAGTTACATAAATGGAAAGTTAAAAAGTAAAAGAAGAAAGTGTAGCTTACTTCTCTTTGATTGAGTTTGTTGACAGAGCCATCCTGTCTCTGACTGCCATGAAAAACACTTCTTCCCGAGTAGACAGAAAGTAAGACAGCATAGAACTCTGAAAATAACACACAACTGAATGTTAGAGCAGCAGCACTGGAAATATTTAACACTTCAGTAAAACATTTTCATCTTTATTTACAATTACTCATATATTTTCATTTTTGTAATATTAAAAACATCTTGCACTATGACATTATCACTTTTTAAATACATATTATACAGGAAAACAATAATTTAAAGCAGTTTGATACCGTCTGCCAGATGAATGTGGTGACTTGTTTTTAATTTACCTGCACTGTTGTATTAGCATTGAAGAGCAGGATGCAGATAAAGGCAAGAACTTCTTTGGCAATTTCATCATTTCGTGAGGCCAAATGTGGAAGTGTTTTCTTCATTGAACCTTTACTGTCATAGTAATTCTGTATGCAGGCAATTATCTTCAGTCCTCTGAAAACAACAACAGTAAAAAAAACCAGTAAGTTTCTATGAATTGGTTTACCAAAAGTTTAACCTGTCACTAATAATAAAAATATGGAAATTAAAAACAATTAGGTCAGACACAATAAAATATGAAATCTTTTATAAAAACAAATAACCAAGTTAGTTTAATGTTTCTATGCATTCCAGTGGTTGTGGGATTGGGCTGACAGAAATATGAGACTATATATTTGAGAAAAGAGTCACTGAAGGTAAGGGGAGGTAACTGGGTTCATTCATTAACACTTGTCTGAAGATTATTCTATTAAAAAGATACTTCATGATTTTTGTCTTTTAAAAATACGATGACTTCATGATTTTTGTCTATTAAAAACATACTTCATGATTTTTGTCTATTAAAAACATACTTCATGATTTTTGTCTATTAAAAACGTACTTCATGATTTTTGTCTATTAAAAACATACTTCATGATTTTTGTCTATTAAAAAGATACTTCATGATCTTTGTCTTTTAAAAACATACTTCATGATTTCTGTCTATTAAAAACGTACTTCATGATTTTTGTCTCGGTGGTTCGAGTCTCCCAGTCTTCTGGTAACTTGCGCTCTTCATTGTGGATGATGGCTCGGAGGACTTGCAGACATTTGATGTTCAAATCGTCCATCTCCTGTCTCGCTGTCTCATTCAGTCTCCGGTTCTCTAGCGAGATGCTGACAACAAAACAACGTATCTCAGAAATAGCTCATTCTTAGTCACACACAAAGCTAACAAACTGTTGATAAGTAATCGTATACTGCAGGCTCAGTGGGTGTTCATATGATTTTTATATCTGTCTCTTACATAATGTCACTCTAAAGATAATTTTTTTCTTCCAATAACACGTTTACTATTTCATTCCAAGAGAAAGTTATAATTTTCTAACATTCCAATTACTATTACCTATATATCCATTTTTAACTAAAATTGGATGTTTGATTTTGTTTCAGTTAAAAAGCAGGTTTTTCTTTTCATAATTTTCATTGCTGGAATCTGACAGCAGACTGATAAACCAGATTTACATTTTGTATTTCTTTGTCTAATATTTGAAGTTATGTATCCATTAAAACAAGTGAAAACAAATTCTTACTGCAGCTGTTCTATGAGTTTTGCTGCTGGTCCATATCTCTTATCTGTTTTCTTCTCCTGCGTTGCTATGAAACACCTGACTAGACTCTGAAACTCCTCCCCAAGAGGCAGCTCCTCATCTCCTCCTATCACTGTGTAGTCTGCAGAGTCAAATTTATTTATGTCAGTGTCCAAACAGAAACTCTGCACTTGTGACGTAATAATTTTGCATCATTTCACTTACTTCTAATATATATAAATTGAAGTTTTAAAAATAATAACAAGGTTAGGTTTTTGAGTCTAAACTTATAAACAAAATGCTTTATGAGGTACTGCTTCTAACAGTATTTATGTTCTGAAATAAAAATATTTTGTATCTCACTTTTTCAGCAATATGGCAATAACAAAAAAAAAAAAAGAGAAGAAAAGAAAAAAATAATGCTCTGTTAATACTTGGTTTAGCCTAAAAATAGTATGATTATGTCATATTTCAGTATTATTTACTTTCATTATAAAGACATTTCAGTATTTGTTTTACAGGGTTACTAAAGTTTCGTTTTTTTACTGTTAAAGTGTGAGTGTACCTCGCTTTGAGTTAATCTTCAGCTGTGCTTTCACGGTGTTGTGACCAGCAAACACCACTGAGCAGTTTCTCACAAACGTGCGGAACTTGGCATTGAGTTCCACTTCAGCTGAGTAATACTCAATGTTCCCCTGTAATGAAACCACACATTCTGTAACCGCCAACACTTTTCATTATATTGAGCTTTATAATGTGCAATTCATGTAGGTTTGTTTTGTTTTGTTTTGTTTTTAATAAAGAAAACTGCAAACAGGTTTTGACTTAACAATAGTACTGATTGAATGTATAGATTCAGGAAAAATTATTAATTCTTTGGACCTCTGAATATTTTTTCAGAAAAAACACTCGTACCCAATATACCTGTGTATAAAACAAAATACTAGAAAGATTTTGAATGTTTGATCACTGTTTAACTTATTTTTTACAATAAACAAGAAATATGTTCACATACTCTTCTAATGGCACTGGAAGTGTCTTCAACAGTTATACCAGAGGCAAATCTTTCCAAAATGAATTCCAGGTTCTGTAAGTAAATTCAGGAAAAAGAATAAAATAAATCAGCCAAATCATATAAAAAATAATGTATACTGCAAACAAATAATAAAAATTAGTTTATAACTAGAATAGCAACTGAACAGTAGTGATGCCCAACAAGAAGACACTTGATGTCCAAAGGAAGAATTTTAGTTAAGTTTCTTCCAAATGGGAAAAGATGTATTTTGTACTTTCTTTCCTTGTAATGATATGATTTAAAACTGGGGAGGAACTTGGTCAGTGAGAACCTACAGTATTTTGCCTTGGTATTGAGATTTGCTCAAATTTGTGAAATGAGAAACAGTTTTTACTAAGAAAATGTAGTTTTTTGGACAAAAAATAGTGTACCAGTGGTTTATGGAGCAAAACAAAATTACAGATGAAGATCCTAATTATTTCAAAATATTTTTAAAATATAGAAACTCACAGAGTTTGGCATGTTGGAGACAGGAACAAGAACTGTCAGTGAGTTGACCATGTTTTTCATGTGTCCTGGTTTGTACAGCAGTGGACCAACAACCTCACTAAACATCTGAAAATAATTGACAAATCCATTACCTTTCATAATCTGCATGCTAATCAAACAAGAAAAGTTAAGTACTTAATAAAAATACTCATTGTCTATAGATATTCTGTTAAAAGTAAAATTAGTTACAGTTTAAATAACATTGTATTCCATTTGTTAAATATTATTATTTTTCAAATTTATTAACATCTAAAATTGATTTGTTTTTCTATTATATTATTAAATACTTTTGCCTTCAGATATAGTTATATACTTCTTTTTCTGATCTATTTATATGAGAATTGTAAATATACAAAAACGAATCTGAGTGTAAGTATAAAGGTTTACTGAAAATATTTAACACAAAGTAAACAAACCACGCCAGCTTTAGCCAAGTGGTCAATCTCGTCCATCTCGTTGCTCTGGTTCTGTGGGTCTGGGAAGTAGAAATCTCTGCAGAAAGTTTCTATGAACGGCATCACACTCTCCAGAATGTACAGCACTGTCCCATACGCTGAGGACTCAAAGTAGGGCACCTGAGCTGAACCTCTGAAATATCAATTTAATTTATCTACTTCTCATGAAAATGTGTTTTTTGGGGGGTGTTTTTTCATTAATAAATATTTTTCAGTATCTGTTTTATATTTTCATGACACTAATGATGCATTCCGGCTGATACAATCTCAAAAGATATAATATATTTTAATAGATAGATATTTATTACAAATAATATTTATCTAAAGGGAAATCAATATTTAAATCTAGATAATCACATTTAAAAATGAACTGCACTGTGTTATTGGTAGAAGCAGAGGCAGATCTGTTATGAAACTAAAGAATCTTAAACTTATGGGACCCAGTAGAGGAGAGGCACCAAAAGTGACTTCAGTCCATAATGCTTCAAAATTGTAATCCATATTATTTTTGGTGTATAAATTAAAAAAACAGTTTATGGTGATCTTTCTTGGAAGAAGCCCCCTAAAAAAGAAAACAGTGGTTATGCAAACCATCTTGTTGCCAGTAACAGTTGTTCAAGATTCAGGGCCATATAATTAATTCAAGGTTCAGGACCCAAAAATGTAGTTCTGCAACTGGATAGAAGTAAAGCTTGTGAATGACATAGTGCAGGTTTACATAAAGTAAGTTTACCCTTTTTCTGGAGCAGTTTTCAGGTAAATGGCAATCTTGTCTGGATCCTCCTTGATGCTGTCTGTCAGTCTGTTCATCTCAATAGACAGAGATGAAATGTATTCCCACAGTTCACTGACAAAATATTCAGGTAATAAAATGATATGTCATTAGTAATGAAACAAATGATCTAAAACATAAAATTAGGCAAAATTAACAATCCTAACAAATAATTTAAATTTGTAAAGATTCACTTTAGCAATAAAATGAATAAGAAACCAATGTAATTTGATCATAACTTAATAATAGATCCAAGTCCAACAGATCTTAAAATATTCTTATAGTAGTAACACTTTGCTTTCATTACTATATTTATGATGAAGTAGTCCACTTTATATAAAGTTATATCAAAAGGTTTGCTTGCAAAATACAGTCATGAGGACAAACAATTTCTGTAAGCACAAACGAAAACACACACATTTGTTTATAAAAAATGTATAAAACTGTTCTAAAAATATACCTTTCTTTTTACAGTCTTTGATAATTAAATATTACCTCCTTCTATAATTCATGTGCTAAATGCCTGTATTATTTCTAATTCTATATTTCTTAACAATAGCACAAAGTGTTGACAAATACTAAACACTGAAACATTAACTCTATCACAGAGACTATGTGCTGACAATATTAACTGACAAAACTAAACAACCTGATAACAGCAAGTCTTCTAATTTATATATTACTAACATTTTAAATAAATCTTCACTCTTTCACATCAGCACTCCAGTGTTTTTAAGCAGCAGAGCAATGATTCTATAACTCTTTATTATGATGAGTTACAAGTTACAGAGCAATGGCTCCGTAACAATTACTAGAGTTACAAATTATAAACACTTTTAAGTTATTAGTCAACAAGAGTTATCTTTCCATCCCCGAAATGTCGTGGGATTGAGCCACATACTTTACAAGAATGGAAAGTTACTCAGAGACTTTTTCAGCCACAGCTTTTTATTCTATAGCACAAACAACAATGATAATTATTTTCTGTGTATATTAACATCAGCAATAAGATTTGTAATAGATATTTAAACATTTGGAAGAGATATTTTCAGAACAAAATCTTCCTTTTTATTTTTTTCTTCTGTTTTTATTTTATTTTTTATTTTATTTTTTTTTTTTTAATACCTATATATATATGTATTTCCAGCAAAATGCCATGCAGGAAAATTTTGAGATTGAAAACAGTTTCATATTTACCTTTGTCAAAATGTTATGTTTTCATGAATATTACTTTTGTTTAACTGTAATATTTTTTCATGCAACAAGTAAATATTACTGAATTTGATAAAGTCTGTAAATAAAAATCAAATGTAAATTTTAAAATATCTGTTTGATAATATTTGTCCTTATTTAATATGTGCTTTTAAAAAGAAATTACAACACTTGTTATAGCATTTATGAAAATGGCTAGCCTCCACAACAGTGTAGTGTCTGAAGACTGACAATAGTTGCACAGACAGTAGTACTTGTATAATCATGCAACTGTTGTAGTCACATTCACCGGCTGATACATCATGCATTGGCACAGTGGCGCTCATGGGCACATGGTTCTGTCTTGGACATTTCACAGAGTGCATAAGAAAACAGTCTATTTAAATATACTATAGTTGTTTTGGTTTTTAGGAATTTTTAATTTTTTTAATCTTTTTATTTATTTACTTTTTAATGTTAACCATCTTTGGATAAATGTTAAGTCTGAAATAGAAAATGACATTATAGAAATTATAATTTGAAAAAAATAAAAATAAAATAAAATGAAAAAATTAAATGTATAAAGTGATTAACTATAAGTCCCATGTGCACATGAAACCATGCAAGCAATGTTTACCATCGCCAGTAATCATGGGCCGGCTTTTGTTTCTGCACACTGGTAGAAAATTACAATTAAAAATGTGCTTAATGGTTAATTTACAAGCAACTCTGTAGGGAAAAAAAAATGTTTTTTTTTAACTTCTGCTATCACTTCAAGATTTTATTTCTCCAAATGAACATTTAAAAGTTTTTCATTTCACTATGGTCAAAAGTAAAAGTTAATAATTTTCTTTTGTTAATTACAAAGAAAAGAAAATTGAAAAGTTTATTAACATTTATAAATTTCAAAAGTTATTAAGAAAGTATCTGTTTGTCATTATTTTAATTAAAGAAAGCAAAAGTTAATCCATGCATAAATAAATTAATAGTTATATTTCACAATCTGTTTGAGGAGACAAGGGTAAGTTCAACCATATCTCAACTTAAATCCTAGGATGTATTCAAACAAGTATAATTATGTATTGTGTAAGAAGTGGCTTCTGCAGTACACATTATTGACTTGCATGGAAACTGCTGAAACCTTCAAGTCTAGGTTGTTCTGATAGAAAAATGGTTTGTGTTAGCCCAGTCTCCCCTACATAAAATGTAACATGCCTGAATAATCTGACAGTAAGTAAAAATACAGAATTGTCACCAGGTAATTTTAGAAAAAACATTGGCCTTCATGTTTATTAATTACACATTATTATTATTATTATTATTATTATTATTATTATTATTATTATTATTATTATTTAAAAATTAATATTTTCAGAATTAGAACTGTACAAAAGAGTATATTGTTTGAGTAATATAATAAAATTTGTGATTCACTTGAAGTGAAGACAAATCTGGTGAAATTCTGATTGATAAAAAAAGATCAGTATATATCTCTTCATACAGTAAAAAAAACATACTTTAAAAATTCTTAAAAACATTCTTAAAAAAACATATTTAAAAAACATTCTTAAAAACATACTTAAAAAACATACTTAAAAAACATTCTTGTAAATGAAGACAATATTTAAATAAAATATTAAACAACATTTCATTTCATTCAGAAAATTTGCTATAATGCATTTCAACAACAGATAAATTTCAATGTTTTAAAAAAGACTGAAATAAAGATGGGGACAGATAATTTAGGTAAAGTAAACTCCTTTGTTTGAGGATAAACCTCCAAATGGTTTAAAATTAATAAATAAATGTAAAAATCTATGTCAGGGTTTATTTGAACACACACACACACACACACACACACACACAGATGAACATACAGCATCCATACAGTTATATAATATAAAATGTCAAAAATGATTTTTCTATTTTTATTTATATATTAATATTTTTTGTTATTGCAGATTAGAAGTAAATTAGAAAATTAGTTCAGATGGATGTTTCTCTTTGTTTCATGGCTGGAACTGCTCATTACATCAACTGATTAGTATTAAAACTGAGTGCAGCAAATTTAATTATCTCATTTGTTCTTCACACTGTGCATTTGTTTTAACACTGCACTCAAACACATCCACTGTGGGATGGAAATAAATATCATGCTATATTAAATTGTACATTAATTAATCTTTGTTATGTAATAGCTTTGAAGACAGTCAATTCTGGTTACACTGAACAAACAAAATCAGAAGAAGGTTTTAGAATATTAACATTAAGTAATTAAACAGAACTGCTGCCAACATGAAATAACATCATCTTAAAACAGTGTACCTAGGGCTGCCCACAGACACACCACACCATACAGAAGTCCTTCCAGTAAATTAAGAAAAAACATTAAAAATTAAGAAATGGTAGTTGTGTTTTGGCAAAATGAACAGGTGTTGTGCATGTACCTTTTAGAAAACTATGTATACATATTCAAATTATTATACACAAAAATAATTATTTTTAAATATTTAAAAAAATATATTAATGAATAAATTATTTGTTTTTTTTAACTTGACCTAATCACACAATCCTCAAAAAAAGGAGTTGAGGTAAAAGTAAATAAATGGAGTAAACACTGGACTTGGGTATGGGTGATGGGGGGGATTTATAGGAGCACCTTACCCACAGTGGTCAAAAACAATGTGGATTTGGGAAGATCTTGGTTTTCGCTTCCTTCTTTTATAACTTAATAATTAAGTCAAAGTGGTAAAAAATTAACATTTCAAATATTTATTTTAAAATCTGACACCAAGCTGTAAAAAAAATTCAGAGGTAAAACAGGTCTAAATTTACCTTGAAAATAAAACAACAGAAACTAATACTTTGTATTTAAAATGGACTTTAGAAAAGAAAAAAATGTTTTCAGAGTAATAATTTGATAAAAATATCAAGTATTAATTAGATAATTTTTAAAATAAATTTTGATGCTTTTAATTTTTATTTGTTTATTTATTTATTTATTTACTTAGATCATTTTATTTAATTTAAATTTTTATTATTACTGGTTTTGTTTCGAAACATTTAAATAATTTGTGAATATTTAATTATATTAACCTGCTCTTTTAAAACTGAAAATTTTGTGTGTACATCTATACTGGAACTAGTTGTATGGTCAGTTAAATAGATGTTATTGTTACTAAACACCTGAACTAGGTGTACAGTCAGTTAAACCTATTTTGTACACACCCGTCATGTGGAATCTCACTGTTCTGCATGTCGACTGCAGATCCGTTACTTTTCATGTACACATGATGCAGACAGCGCAGAAACGGTTTCTTCAAAACGTTGTCCACGTTGGGGTTGTTAAGTATCCACAGGAGATCATCCATAGGCAGTATTGTCTGACACAGTGATTCTATAAACATGTTCTCTCCCTGCACACCAATAAACACACATTTACCAGAATGTTCTACAGAATTCAAACAGCTTTAATGGATTAAATACAGTTTTAGTCGATTCAATACAGTTTTAAAACTGTTGTTAGTTAAATTAATGTTTCCTTAGAGAAATAACTGACAGTATAAAATATTTTTATAACCAGTGTTAGTACTGAAGAAACTAAGGACTGTAATTGTCACAGTATTAATGAAATATTTAAATTGTTTGACAAACTACAAAACATACCTCAGCACATGCTGCCAGCAGATCCAACAAACTAATGTAGTATCTCAAAATGGCCATGTTTGTGGGATTTGTCAAAATCTTCTCTCTGAAAAACAGACATTTGTTTTCTCACATTTTAAATAAAGCACAGTTTCATTAACATTTCAGTTATTAGCATATATATAATGTATAAATTTATGGGTTTTCTGATGTATTGGAACAAAACATCAGTTTTATTCAGTAGTTATATAAATTATTTACATTTCAAATTAATAGTAAAAAAAAATGTATGAAAAAATAAACCTTTCATCTCTGGAGAGGTCCAGTACGTAGGCAACCTTTTTGTAGTTCTGCATGATGTATTTCATCACATACGCCTGGTTCCTCTTCAGCGTCAGACCTGACCCAACCACTTTGACAATCATCTGCAGCAGATCTAGAAACTCTGGAGCTTTCTCCTGCAGTTCTGCTGCTCGGTTGACAATCTTCTGTATCTGTCTTGGACTGATCTTTAGACAGGTGTTCTGATTCCCATAAAATACCTGAACAGACACATATTAGTATTACTGCATACATACAATTACATATTAGTATTACTACATAATACAATACACATATTAGTATTACTATAATTCAGATATTATATTACTACATAGCTAAATTACACATATTATTGTTAGTACACAAAAGCAATACATTTACTAGTATTATTATGTAGATACAATAGATAAATTAGAATTATAACAGAGCGGTTTAGAGTAAAAGAATTGACAGAATATATAGAATACTGTTAAAATGAAGATAAACACACTAGGGTTAAACCATAGATATTATGTAACATCACTGAAAAAAACCCCACAAACTAATCTTACAACATAAATATAACAGACTATATTTTTTCAAATTATTATAATAATAAATATGAAGAACTGTTTTAAACTGCTGATGATTATTTTTAAATTCCTCACTAACTGTTCACATATATTTTACTTTATGTCACAAGATTATAATTTTTTTCTGTTACTTCCTGCTGACCAAAGCAGTGACAAAATCACTATTACTAAAAGGTAGGCTAGATATACCAGCCGTTGCACACTGATTTGTATAAGATTTCCAAGCTTTTTTATTAACTAGAAATCTTCTTACTTCACTGAGAGCCATGGCAAGGTCAGATTCAACAACTCGGACATCGAGTAAAACATCGAGTCTCTCGAAGATGTGATACTGAACTCGGTCATTCTCCCTCGCCAGCAGCTTCAGCAGGTACAACGTCTTCTTAAATATCTCATTCATCCCTGCATACTGCTCCTGCAAACACAGTTCCACTCACAGAATGTATCGAGATGTTTATATGACTTTTATTTTAACTAATGTTTATTTCTTTATTTATATTTTTTTCTGATTTAATGTCTGTTTAATATAACTTTTCTGAATTTCTTATTTAGTAAACAAGAGTTTAAAATATAAGTTATAATATAAATTAACAAGAACAGAAATGTTAGTATTTGTTTGTTGTAATATCTTCCAGAAACATACCAGCAACTTGACATCTATTTCCTGCACCAAAATATCAAACAAGATGTTCAGTATTCCTGAAAAAACAAGAGAGATAAACATTATCTTTAAATATTTTATTATAAAATTCAAAAAAATAACGAGTATTTTAATATGTGATATCAGATGAATTAGTTTACTTATCTTTTCTGAATAAAACTGAAAGTACTGGCATAGTTTTAGTAAAATAATTCTATATGTAGCAGTTTATCATAAAATATTTATTTAATAATAAATAAACATATAAATGAATTTTATTAACATTACAAAAGATTATAAAAAACATAATAACAATAATGTCAGTTCAAGAACAGAAGAATTTTTCAAAATTGCTTCAGTCACTGCAGAAAGATATAAAAAAACTAACAACACCCTAACTAGAAGTTTTACATAACAGAAAACAACTGAACAACATGATGAATAGCACAAAATAAAACAAATGTGTTTAACCGATTACCGTTGCTGATAAGGATGTTCTGGTTCATGGGATGAGGTTCATCAGGAGTCATTGGAAGATGGCAGAACCTGCAGCAGACAGTCATCAGACAAATTATTAATTAAATTTAATATTAGACTAAAAACTTTAATTTTTTTTCAAATATCTACAAATTTACTTTTTCAACATACTAAGATATCTACATTAAACTGCTTGACTCAAGTATAAAGTTCATTTAATTACAATTTGTGGAACCTGTTGCTATAGAGATAGACTACTTATATTGCCATTATGATGGTTATTGTTATTACTATTATTGCTACTGTTACTGTAGCTATTATTGCTGTTGTTCTTATTGTTACATTTGTTAATACTGTTGTTGTTGTATATACTATAAAGTGATTTACTCTGCCATGTCATCGAGAATGCTGCCCATCAGTTTGACTTGCTGGTCGTCCAGTTTGGCTCGAGCCAGACGTCGCAGAATTGGCAAGTTCTTCAGAACTTCACGATGAACACGTGAAGAATCTTGTGTGAGTAATACCTGAAAGAGCATTCAAATTTAACACTTATTTATTTATTGGTTTATCAAATCCTTAATATGAAATGCATTAATTATTTCATATTTGAAGCAGAAAAGTGAAAATGTTTTGAACATTATGAAGTGTATCATGCAGATTTACAGTTTAATGTTTTACAGTTAGTAACAGTCTCCTAAATAACCATTTTACAATCACATTTTTAAACATATCAGTAAGACAAAAATGTAACACTCAGCATAAGGGATTTTTTCAAATTTTATGAGAAAATGTTCTTGTTGTAAACATATATTTCAGTCTAATCATAATGCTAACTTAACCCTAACCCCAGTAGTATTTCTGAAATCTAGATCAGACATTTCACAAAGTTAAGTTGACAACATTTAAATGCTTTCATGACAGAAATTATGTTTAAAACACCATAAACACTCCCTGATTGATATATACAAGTTCATAAAAAAAATCCTGTTTCAGTGAAATATTTGTAATGTGACAAACCTGAGCTTTGGAAGACAATTTGAACATATTGGTTTTTGATGAATATACTTTGTTCAGAATATTCAGTGACTTTGTGATTAGTTTGTTGTACTTGTACTGGGACAAATCCTACAAAAACAAATAAACAAAAATTTCATGTAGTCAGTTTTAATAAAATCTAGGCTAACTGTGTAAAAATCTTGGAAGAAAACCATTTGCATTTTTTTAAATATTTTAATAAGAGTATAAATTTATTTTTAAACAGTAAAACCAATATTGAATTGTATAATTTGGTATTTTTAAATATAATTTTATTGATGAAACTTCAATATTTTGAATTTCTTTCAAGGCTCATTTTGTGATAACTCACCACTAGAACTTTTGTGAGTAACTCCACATCAAAGATGGCTGACAGATTGAACATATTTTGCAGTTCCTTGGTAACTCTCTTCTGGTGATTCATTGCCCTTCTGTAAGTATTATTAATATTTTGTTTTCACATCTTGCCAAAAGCAGTTAATTAGAAAACAGAAAAATGCTTAATATTTGTTTTATTTCTCTAATACCATACACATCACCATTTATGAACAACAACTATATCCTAAATATTACCCATTTCTTTCAGATCCACTTTTTCCAATAAAATGTTCAAGCTAATCTGTTAACTATCTTAAACCATTTTTGAATGTTAATCTGACCACCATTTTAACATGTTCACCATTATGTTTACATTTATTTTAATATGTTTATGTCCATGTTTTTTCTATATTTTTTTTTTTTTTTTTTATAGTTTATTATTTACACTGTAAAGCAGCCTTGAATTTACTCAGTATGGAAAATGTGCTATATAAATATGGTATAAAAAAAAAAATAATTAACATAAGAAATATTTAGACTGGTTCTAGTCATACTTCTGGTTGCTGTGAGGGTCGTACGTGTCGTACAGGAGGGGAACCAGTGTACTCTGAGCACCACGTTTGGCTGAAGCAGACTGCTCTGCTATTTTAAACTTCCCAACAAAACTCTGAAATAACAAATGAACATATTCACATGGTCTTTACCATAACTATTTTATTTGAAAAATTTAATTAAAAATTATACATTATTTAAATATAACATAAAAGTTTTAACTTAATTAAAAGATTGACTAGAAAAAAGTTGTAATGACTTAAAAGATTGTCCGAAAAAACCCACCTTAGATTATAGTTAAATCTTAAATTATGTATTAATTATATCTGACTGAATAATATATAAATTCAAAAATCAGCTTTAAATAGGAAAAATCCATGAGTAGATAAATAAAACACAAAGAAGTGAAAAAATCAAACATGACACAAAATATGTAAATAATAATAACAACAACAATAACAACAAAACAACAATAATAATAATAATAACAATAATAATAATAATAGCAGTACCTGAAGTCTGGAGTTTCTCTGATAAGTAAGAAGGAGATCCAAAACTTCCAGTACTCTTTATAATAATAAAAATAAAATATTGGAAAAACATTTAGTCAGTTCAGCAAGTTTCACCCTGTACCAGAAGACTAAAATAAAATCTTCTAACATTACAATTATTAATTATATATATATATAAAATTAATTATATATATAAAATGTACATAAAGAGAAAAATATATGATAAAATGTCTTTAAAAAATATAATAAATTATTACATATTGAACAGTAAATGTAACAGAAATAGTACAGTGACAAAATTAGACTTAACAGTTATTAATAAGATCAAAATATTAAAGACATAACATCAGACAAAATAAAAATAATAATATTATATGCACAACTTACTGGAATTTGGCATTCACTATGGCCTCCGTTTCTGGACAGGCTTCATATCTCTCCAAATGCTGATATTCCAGGACTTGTTTCATTGCCTCCTTAGAGTAAGCTGTCAGAAAACATTAATCTTTGTACAGTTTGTTCTTGCACAGTATTATATTTAGTTAACACACAGATTTCAAAGTAATTGTTTTATAAAGTTAGTTCTGTACAGTTCATTTTACACTTTGATAATAATGAATTAGGTTGACTTCTTTCTGAAATACAATGTATGTGTAGTTTCTTACATTCAGTTTTTTTCCCGACATCTTTGTCTTTAGGGAACGGATAGTCATGTCGTCCATCTAGTAATGTAAGCAGAGGAGGAAGAAGTTGAAGAACATCTTCAGCATCAAGGTAGTAGCCAAACTTGACCAGGTGATACAGCAGTCTCAACACCTGTAACATTATATCAGTAACACCACTAAGTAGTATAACACTATATCAGTAAACATTACTCAGTACTGTAACATTAGATCAATAAACACCAGTAAGTATTGTAACATTAGATCAGTAAACATCACTCAGTACTGTAACATTATATCAGTAACACCACTCAGTACTGTAACATTATATCAGTAAACATCACTCAGTACTGTAACATTAGATCAATAAACACCACTCAATACTGTAACATTATATCAGTAAACACCACTAAGTATTGTAACATTAGATCAATAAACACCACTCAATACTGTAACATTATATCTGTAAACACCTCTCAGACTGTAACATTATATCAGTAAACACCTCTCAGACTGTAACATTATATCAGTAAACATCACTCAGTACTGTAACATTTTATCAGTAAACACCACTGAGAACTGTAACACTATATCAGTAAACACCATTCAGTACTGTAACATTACATCAGTCAACACCACTCTGTACTGTAACATAATATTAGTAATCTACACTCAGCACTGTAACATTACATCAGTAAACACCACTCAATACTGTAACATTATATCAGTAAACACCATTCAGTTCTTTAACATTACATCAGTAAACACCACTCAGTACTGTAACATTACATCAGTAAACACCACTCAATACTGTAACATTATATCAGTAAACACCATTCAGTACTGTAACATTACATCAGTAAACACCACTCAATACTGTAACACTATATCAGTAAACACCACTCAGTACTGTAACATTATATCAGTAAACACCATTCAGTACTGTAACATTACATCAGTAAACACCTCTCAGTACTGTAACATTATATCAGTAAACACCTCTCAGACTGTAACACTATATCAGTAAACACCTCTCAGTACTGTAACATTATATCTGTAAACACCTTAGTACTGTAACATTATATCAGTAAACACCATTCAGTACTGTAACATTACATCAGTAAACACCTCTCAGTACTGTAACATTATATCAGTAAACACCATTCAGTACTGTAACATTATATCAGTAAACACCATTCAGTACTGTAACATTACATCAGTAAACACCTCTCAGTACTGTAACATTATATCAGTAAACATCACTCAGTACTGTAACATTATATCAGTAAACACCATTCAGTACTGTAACATTATATCAGTAAACACCATTCAGTACTGTAACATTACATCAGTAAACACCTCTCAGTACTGTAACATTATATCAGTAAACATCTCTCAGACTGTAACATTATATCAGTAAACATCTCTCAGACTGTAACATTACATCAGTAAACATCACTCAGTACTGTATCATTATATCTGTAAACTCAGTACTGTAACATTATATCAGTAAACATCTCTCAGACTGTAACATTATATCAGTAAACATCTCTCAGACTGTAACATTACATCAGTAAACACCTCTCAGTACTGTAACATTATATCAGTAAACATCACTCAGTACTGTAACACTATATCTGTAAACATCACTCAATACTGTAACACTATATCTGTAAACTCAGTACTGTAACACTATATCAGTAAACACCTCTCAGTACTGTAACACTATATCAGTAAACATCACTCAGTACTGTAACACTATATCAGTAAACATCACTCAGTATTGTATCATTATATCTGAAAACTCAGTACTGTAACACTATATCAGTAAACATCACTCAGTACTGTAACATTATATCAGTAAACACCTCTCAGTACTGTAACACTATATCAGTAAACATCACTCAGTACTGTATCATTATATCTGAAAACTCAGTACTGTAACATTATATCAGTAAACACCTCTCAGTACTGTAACACTATATCAGTAAACATCACTCAGTACTGTAACATTATATCAGTAAACATCACTCAGTACTGTATCATTATATCTGAAAACTCAGTACTGTAACATTATATCAGTAAACACCTCTCAGTACTGTAACACTATATCAGTAAACATCACTCAGTACTGTAACATTATATCAGTAAACTCAGTACTGTGATTTATGAATTTATGATTTAAATCAAGATAAAATAAGACAGCAATAGTTTTAATTTATTTCTATTATTTTCTTTATCTGATTCTTATTCTTTTTTATTTTTTATTTTATTTTATTATATTTTATTTTATTATTATTATTCTTTTTTTAATTTAAATAGCAAGTAAAAATAGCAAATAAAATTACTGATGGATAACTCTTTGCAAGCAGTTTACACTGTTCCAGTCATTAGCTTGATAAATGTTACAGGATGAGTCATCTTTCACATTTTATCTGAAATTATTCAAATTATTCACGAGCTGTAATCAGCTGTGTTATTCAGTTATTCTGTTATCACAAATACCTGCTCTATTAGCATGTTGTGTCCGATGTTTGAAGCTATCATGCATTTATTTTCTGACAGGAACTCGGCAATCCAATCTCTCAGTACTGGAAAAATAGCCACCAGTTCTTTAACAACCTGGTAAAAAAATAAAGTAATTACACATTCTCTTATCTGCCTGACTAGTAGAAGATTTAAACAGCAGTATTTGTCAGTTTCAATATAGCTCTGTATACACCACATATATGCATTTGTTTTACGTTACTGAAAATCGAGAATATAATTAGATTAATAATTTAAACAAGAATTAATTTAAACTGGCTCTGATTTGCATAATATGTATCCAAAAACCAAACAATATGTGGTCAGTTATAATTCTATTTTCATGTTTTACTAAATGAAGAAAAAAATGTTTGATTTACAAAAATGAAGATAGTAAATTCGAAGTGCTTAATCCAGCTGATTCTTTTTTTTTGGGGGGGGGGGTCACTCAGTATTCTATATGTACATCAACTTTAACAAATTATAAATATTGAGATTAGAAAATCTTTTACATGTTTCTAAAACTGTGGAATACTATCAGTAATCTCAATGAAAAACATTTATATGAGCGTAATCAAGGAGAAAAAAAATTAATTGCTTTATTTCTGTTTTAAATGTCATTTCCATTAGCTATTGCACATTTTTTTGTTTAAGGTGTTTAAAAAAATATATAATTAGAAAAAGAAGATGATGATACTGATGATGATGATGATGAAGATGAAGAAAAAATAAAAAATAAAAGTAAAAAAGCTACGGGAAGTCCAAACTAGATGGCTAAAGATATTCAGAATTAACAATGTTTACTGAATAAATTATTGTTTGTTGTCAGGATAATAGTATAATGGGAACCAATCAACATGTTTTGTTTATAACGGCACAAACTGATCAATATGGCTTCAGGAAAACAGTTGTTAAAAGTCAGTAATCGAGCCAGGAAGTGTGATCATTAAGTTAATTTTCTCAGCAAATGCAGAGCCAGCGTACTTGTTTGTGAACACAGTAATACGATTTTAATACAAGGTAAACAGTCAGCTTGTTTGTTGATACGTGAACTCGGTCTTTACCAAATAAAATATGACACTAGATAAATACACAACAAGCTTTTTCAGTAGTGAAAAAAATGTCATTAAAAGATCAAAGAAGTAAATAAAATACCTTTATCATAGACTTGCTTAAATATGTTTGTATTTATCAGTTTATTCATTTCCAAATTAAAAATATCCAGAAACAAAAATGAGTGCTAGTTTCTCGTCGTCTCTAAAAAGATGTTGTATATGAAATTATATATATAATCCATATTTAATAAAATTATGCTTACATAATACTAAAGTTTAAAACTGTTTAAATTTCTATGAACTTCAAGCAAAAAGAAGACGATGAAATATTAAAATCTAACAGATTTGAAAACTCACAAAATCTCCCTGACTTTTTTCTTCATCTTTGGACCCGACGTAGTCATAGACAAAACAGATGTTTGGATGATCAAGCACGGAGTAATTGTTGCCCACATCGACAAACAGACCTGAAATTAACATTACACTGTTATTTATCTAAAATTAAAAATCTTTACTTTCCTATTTTCTTTCTTCCTTTCTTTCTTTTTATTTTTTATTTTATGATTGTCATGTTTTTGTTATTATTATTGTACATGATCTGCAACAAAACAAAAATAATAATATAATAATAATTAAACAAAAAATACAGAACCGAATATCAAAAGCTGAATTTCAGTTCCTTCTAAAGAGCCAAAAGACAAGGCTAAACTAAATAAATTATTTACTAAGCGGTGCCATATTACACATGGTTTGATTATATAATGCGTTATAATAGAAGCAGTTAGGTTAAAATAAATAAATAAATAAATAAATAAATAAATAATAATGACAATAAACGTAGCGTATTTTCCTTTTAGACCGAATCTGTTAGTAAAGCTAGATGTACACACAAATGAAATGCTTTCTGTTATAGAAATACTTCCAGAACAATAAGTGTAAAACCACTAGGTGATCTCGTGACCTCCCTAATGTCAATAAAAGATATCTTTATTTGTTTTCTTACGTCTAAGCAAAGAAATAATTAAAAACATTGATTAATCAATTATTTTTACTAGCTCAAGGCCAAGTCTTTGATGAGAAAGGATGAACAAAGATAAAGTGTTAGATATATAGATAGATCTCAGGAACTTGGGGCAGCCCTACAAATGAATAATTAGACTGCATGTTACGGCTGGTAGTGTTTTCTTCCAGTTCATTGCTGACTTTTGCAACTCGGAAGGAGAATCACTAATTACATCATAGCACAGGATTTCAAGTCTGGCAGCAGCTGAGCTCTGAATATTTCAAAGCAGGCCTCTTTAGAGATCGTCTTTCCATCAAAGAGAAGAATTACAGTTATTAGCATCAGCTACGTCCCTGTGTTAAGCAGGTAGACTTGGCATGATTAGAAACAAATACGATTCTGATTTGGGCAGGTTTGTATAGACTCTGTATTTTCAGGTTTCAAAACTGTAGGACTCTAGCGTGCCCTGTCATCTACGTATATTTATTTAACAAAAATATGATCTAATTCCACTGGGTGTTTTTTTTTTTTTTTAATTATAAGTAGTAGTAATACTAGCAGCAATAGTAGTAGTAATAGTAATAGTAGTATTAACAAATTTTAAGTGCTTGGAATTAAGTGTCAACCATTGGGTTTCAACTCACTGACAAATTAACAAGTTTTAAATGATTTGAATTTATTAACGCTTAACAGCTGCGGATTATGCTTTACATAATAAGAGGGCCTAAACAATATGAAAATGTTAGTAATTTGAAAGAGAGAGAGAGGGATGGAGGTACAGGGGTTTAAAGCTTGGTAGGCAGGCGTTTTTTTCTCACTGGCTGTGTATGAATCATAGGACGAGATGGTTACATACATGTGGACATCAGTTTTATTTATTTTGTTTTTAGTGAGGGTGGGGATCCGTTCCTGCTTACTCTATTTTAATTACACTCTTAGTTTGATAAATGTCTGCTTTAAAAAAATACTGACTTCCCAGTTTGCTGTTATATAACTTTAATTTGTCTTACAGTAATAATAAGACGAATTAAACTTTCCTCGTGTTCAATTTTTTCTAGAATCTGAATGTGCGTAGGCGCACTTGGATCATGAGCATATCGAATGGTCTTCTTACTATTAACCAGATCCAACTATGTATGTAGATATATTTTCTTCTTTTTATTTTTCAGATTTAGTTATAAAATACTATTAATTATTAATATTCGTCACTATATTAAATTAACTTCGTGTACTGTGCGTCGCACGAGAATTATAAAACAGTAGCCTAATATAATCAATGTGATTATATTTTTCATTTTCTCGCATCTTCGACCCGTTACATTAGCAGTAACTCAGCATGATGGCACGCCATGGAGGCTGTTCATACTTAATGTAGCTGGTGTAATAACACTGGACGCACAATATAATAAAGAGCATGAAGCTGACAACTTGATGGAATCAATTTCATTAAAAGAGTAGCACGATATCTTGTTATTACGAAAATGAATTAACAACCAATTTTCCTATCAGCCACGGGTCGCTTTAATGTGCAGTGTATGGGCTGGGTATTTTCAAACCCTCCGTATTTGATATTCTGCACACATCATACTGCATTCCGTGCTAGATCGAAGTGCAGTTCACCTAAATTATGTTCACATACTGTAACGGTATTCGATAGCAGCCCACATACTGTACGCAATAAATAAACATAGCAGTTATAAACTGTAACTAACTTAATACTATACTCTTCAAAACAAGTAGGAAAACCTGAAATAATAATGTTAATATTAACTAAATCATCGAACAGAGATATATCCTAGTGAAAAACGTTCATCACTCCATAGCAAAACATTCCATAGTTTGCATGTGCATGAAGCAGCTGCCCCGTGCACATGCGTGCTGTTTCATACTCAATTTGACAATTTCCAGGAAGGTCGGTAAATCACTGGTGTAACTTTATTTCTGCCAATATTTTTAATTCTTTGATCATACCCTTGTTATTATTTTGTTTTTGTCTTTTTTATGTCTCAATTTGCGATGCCCAGTTTGAATCGTGACGACAGACTCTGCGGGCTGTTGTCTTGCTGCAAGGAATCGTCACTGGATGATACTACAGAAATTACATACTGACATCCAGTGTCGGCGTTTGTCAGGTCGACGTTTTTTTTGTTTGTGTTTTTTTGTTTTGTTTTTTTCAGTACGACAATGTACGTGCTTATCGTACACGAACTGTCAGTGTTCACTTCCAGTAACACATTGATATGAGTGGAACAGATGGCTCTGGAAGACTCAGTTCAATATGCCTAATCAACTGAATTAATATTTTACACAGAGTGGCGATATCACCCGTTATCGACAAAAAAATAAACTTCAGTTTTCAAATTTCACTTCGGACCCCAATCGACCTTCAAGATCTTTGTCATAAAACCCAATGAAATACTGAACTACCTGTTGTAAGGTTTGTCCCAAATTAATTAACTATTATGGTAATTATATATTTTTCCCCGCAGGAAATATACCTTGCAATTTTGGCATTGTTAAATTTTTATTAGAGTTCCCCTACTTTTTTGTTGAAGAGTATTTAATTGTATTTATACATAATAAGTCTATCAGTAAAATAAATATACTGTATCTCTAAACAAAAAACCATATACTGTAGCTTTATAACATAATAAATTATAAACCAGCAACTGTATAGAATAACTGCATATGTATATTATAGGAAAATATATGTAACGGTATACTGTACACAATAATGAATAACTCTAGCAATAACTGTAGAATGTCTGTTCGTAAAAACTGAACAGAACAGTGTACTTTAGACAGTGTACTGTAGACAGCTCTCAAGTGAACGTACTCGTTGTCAGGTCGCAGTATTTCGCTCGGATGGCGTCAGGTAAGATTTCCGATCTCAGAGACAGGAAAGTTTCTTCCCATGTCAGGTATCTCAGCTCCTTTGTAATGATGTTGATAGAGTAGTCATTCCTTCCCTGAAACAAACGTTTTGTGTCTACTATCATTTATTTTTTTATTTTTTAATAACAACGACAGTAATAACAATAACACCCCCACAACAACGATACACATTATTTTACGACCCAGGAAAAACAAATTAAATTTATTTTTCTAAAAATAAAACGACAGACGTCCATCCTAAACTATGCAGATATCATGACTAGCTTCATTTAGAAATAAATTAATAAAAGACTTTTAAAATGTATGTTTAGTGATAATGATCACGAAATTTAAACCAGCCATTAATTGAAATTAATTTAATTGTTAGTGTATTCATTTAGCAATAAAAAAAATTGTTTTTGTCACATGAATTAATTCTGGTCTACCGACTTGAGGATTTTAGTAATTATTCACGAAACGATTTTAGAACGAATTATTTGTTTTACGCGATTTTTTAATGAGAATACTAAGTGGAAAAA
>CM022667.1:20438409-20450909 GCA_012295275.1 Chrysomallon squamiferum | reverse complement strand
TTTTGTTATAGAACAAGCGTCCGAGGCATGTGAACAGCTGACTTTAAAAAAGAGGTGCTTTCTTTCTTTTTTTTTTTTTTTTTTTTTTCGATACGATCGAAATACTCACATGAAACAGAAAACAGTAGACATTTACCAGTCAAAGATGTTAGGACAAAGTTTAAACAGAGATAGAGAAAAATAAGCGACAGTCTTTAAATGTTTTAATTAGTAATTTATGTGTTGTGTTATAATACACTGTTATCACAGACTTCGAGCTGACAAACGCTGGAAGACAATGCACAGATGTCAGTGTACACAACGTAATATTCTGTCTCTGAGGAGAGTCGTTATTAAATAACTTAATTCTCTGTAATGCGAACCGCCAAATAACGACAGTTACATTATCAGTGACAATAATTGAAACATGATGCAAACATACTGAAACAATTCCATCAAAACTGTTGAAAAGAGCTGAAACGAATGCAGAGAAAAAGAAGATTTTTATAACGCAGTTAAAAAAAAAAAAAAAAAAAAAAAGTTATTACGTAGTAATTCCTTAATTAAATCCGTTCACTGATGCGGTGCATTGACAGTTAAATAGGCAAGTGGAAACCAAGAAACTACTTTTTATCAACACCCTTTTTTTTTAACGATTTGTACTTCACTAATTACTGATAGGAAAAATCGTTGTTGTCATTAGTAGAACCAGATTAATCTTGGTTTCCCTTCAGCCTCCGAAAAACAAATATTGAAATAAAATACAAATCAGAAATACGAAATAAGGCATTCCTACAAACTCACCTTCGCATAAGCCTTTAAGAATATAAGAAAAAAAATGTTTACTGCGGAACACGGTAACGTTATAGCTTAAAGTGATCCAAGATATAAAGATCTTTAAACAAAATTACGTGTAATATCATGCAAAATATAATAATAATAAAAAATTAATATTAATATTTATCAATAAACACTGAAATTAAGAGAAAAACAACAGGATAATATAATTACGATCAATTCAGTTTGCAAAAGATGCACAAATCAATTTGCAAACTATGCTAAAGAACGGTTACTAAGATATCTCTGTACTAAGATGCGCATGCTACTTAGGTATCCCTGTTACTAAGATGTGCATGTTACTAAGGTATCTCTATTACTAAGATGTGCATGTTACTTAGATATCTCTATTACTAAGATGTGCATGTTACTAAAATGTCTCTATTACTAAGATGTGCATGTTACTTAGATATCTCTATTACTAAGATGTGCATGTTACTAAAATGTCTCTATTACTAAGATGTGCATGTTACTTAGATATCTCTATTACTAAGATGTGCATGTTACTTAGATATCTCTATTACTAAGATGTGCATGTTACTTAGATATCTATATTACTAAGATGTGCATGTTACTAAAATGTCTCTATTACTAAGATGTGCATGTTACTTAGATATCTCTATTACTAAGATGTGCATGTTACTAAGATATCTCTGTTACTTAGATGTGCATGATATGTAGATATCTCTACTAAGATGTGCATGTTACTAACTTACCACTATTACTAAGATGTTTCATGTTACTAAGATATCGCTAATATTAAGATGTACATGTTACTTGGATATCTATATTACTAACATGTACATGCTACTTAGATATCTGTATTACTAACATGTGCATGTTAGATATCTCTATTACTAACATGTGCATGCTACTTAGATATCTCTATTACTACGATATAAATGTTAATTAGATATCTCTATTACTAACATGTGCATGTTACTTAGATATCTGTATTACTAACATGTGCATGTTAGATATCTCTATTATTAAGATGTGCATGTTACTTAGATATCTCTGTTATTAAGATGTCCAAATTAAAGAGATATTTCTGTTAAAGATAAAATGTCTTAATTATAATATTGACAATTCATTAAATATCATCATCATAATCATTATTCAACTTGCTACCATTATCATCATCATGACAGTCATTATCATTATAATGATCATCGTCATTATCTCCCAACTCTGAAACTCTCGGATCGTTAGTTTAATATCTAAAATGGAGATTAATTTCTCTCGAGTGAAGACCTGATATAAACATACAAACGGACATTTACACACGTATGACTGATGTTTTACGTCGAAAGTCAATGAGTAAATTACTGTTCAGGAACAGATCTGAAGTGTGTCTCTAATGACAGCTGTTTATTGTCAGTTTGTTAGCGTACCACTGAAAGTCAGATGTATGAGGTCAGACCTCGCGAGACTCTACCAAACCATAAACCTATTTTCATTTCTCTTCTGTTCTGTATGTAACAATTATTCCAATGAATTCCAGATGAAATAATATATATATATATGATTTTACTGTTTGTATTAGAACTTACTGTGAGTGTTGTGTGTGTTTTCTTGGCGTTCAAACACTGACCATCTGTTCGCTGAAACAGCAAAATTAAAAATTAGGTAGAATGTAGCAAAATTAAAATGAAAGAAAACATTATTTTAAAACATTATAAAAATAATATTTGGTTTATCTTCATTTTTTACTTTCTTTCTTTCTTTACTTATTTATGTTTTTATTTATTGTTGTTGTTGATGATGTTAGCATTTACCATAACTATTAGTAAAATAATGTGGCAATATTTGGTCAGTCTTCTTTTATATAGTTTTTGGTTTTTTGTTTCTAACTTTCTTTACTTATTTACGTATTTATTTATTTATTGTTGTTGTTGTTGTTGTAATGCTTTTTTACAGGTCACTAAAGCATACATCTCTGATGAGGTTGAGCAGAAAAGGAACCATTCCAGCGACGTAGTTGAAGTCGTCGACGTACTGCCGCTCCACGAACTGAATCGTAAAAGCGTCGTCGTACATACTTTCTCCACTCGCCGCCACCTGAACAGCAACAGATAAACAGATATAACTGTAAACAGTGTCAAGATAAACAAACATAACTGTAAACAGTGTCAAAATAAACACATATAACTGTAAACAGTGTCAAGATAAACACATATAACTGTAATCACTGTCAAGATAAACACATATAACTGTAATCACTGTCAAGATAAACACATATAACTGTAAACAGTGTCAAGATAAACACATATAACTGTAATCACTGTCAAGATAAACACATATAACTGTAAACAGTGTCGAGATAAACACATATAACTGTAAACAGTGTCAAGATAAACACATATAACTGTAAACAGTGTCACAATAAACACATATAACTGTAAACAGTGTCAAGATAAACACATATAACTGTAAACAGTGTCACGATAAACACATATAACTGTAAACAGTGTCAAGATAAACACATATAACTGTAAACAGTGTCAAGATAAACAGATATAACTGTAAACGGTGTCAAGATAAACAGATATAACTGTAAACGGTGTCAAGATAAACAGATATAACTGTAAACAGTGTCAAGATAAATAGATATAACTGTAAACAGTGTCACGATCAACACATATAACTGTAAACAGTGTCAAGATAAACACATATAACTGTAAACAGTGTCACGATAAACACATATAACTGTAAACAGTGTCAAGATAAACACATATAACTGTAAACAGTGTCACGACATATAACTGTAAACAGTGTCAAGATAAACAGATATAACTGTAAACAGTGTCAAGATAAACACATATAACTGTAAACAGTGTCAAGATAAACAGATATAACTGTAAGCAGTGTCAAGATAAACAGATATAACTGTAAACAGTGTCAAGATAAATAGATATAACTGTAAACAGTGTCAGGATAAACAAATATAACTGTAAACAGTGTCACGATAAACACATATAACTGTAAACATTGTCAAAATAAACACATATAACTGTAAACAGTGTCAAGATAAATAGATATAACTGTAAACAGTGTCAAGAAAATAACTATAACTATACATAGTCAAGATAAACAAATATAACTGTAAACATTGTCAAGATAAACAAATATAACTGTAAACAGTGTCAAGATAAATAAATATGATTGTAAACAGTGTCAAGATAAATAAATATGATTGTAAACATTGTCAAGATAAATGAATATGATTGTAAACATTGTCAAGCAGAATGCTTTTTCATATGACCAAAGGTAAAAAGACTGTGTAACTAAACGTGCCTGTCTAACTTGGGCGTTGTCCCACCGTAATCCTCTCATACTTTGATCTGTCGACTCGTCGACATTCCGGAACTGTCGTCTGATGTAGTCTTCATCTGTAATAAACCAGGGTTTTCATTGCCAGTTAATAACATTTATTTCTATAATCACCACATACAGATAGCAGATTCTTGCACTGATGATAAATGATACGTATTTCTCTGATCTGCAGTAAGTGCGTATATAATGTACCTTTACACTGATGTAAGTAATACGTAATGTCGATAATCTACAGAATACGTATATTACTGACCTTTACTCTGACGTAATACGTAAATCTGTAGTCAGCAATACACGAACAGATTATAAATCGTTACATTAATAATACGTATATCGTATTTCTGAAATTTAAAGTATACTCATAGGTAATAAATTCGTATAAGTAAACCGTATTTCTACAGATTACACGAGTAGTTAATAGAAGCTTATAAGTATTTCTGTAATCTACAATACACAGGCATGGTAGAGAGAATAGTTGTACGAGTATATGTGTTTATCTTTGATAATCTGTGTAGAGAACATAATTAAGTTGTAAGTATGTACGTATACCTGTATATACCGGATTTGTTAAACATTATACTAAAGACAAACTGCAATACAAATAACTTGGTTATATATAGAATATACATTGAAATATGCTTATATTTTACATTAATAAAAAGATAATAATTACTGTTGGGGTCAAGTCTATGTAAATACACACTTAAGAGTAATTTCTAATGCTTAAAATGCTATTCACAATTACAAGCAATTACCAAACTGAAGTTAGTACGTCTTGTAATAAAAATTAATATATATATATTTATTTATCACAGAGCTATTTTTCTTTAAACAGAAATATAACATATTAATTATTTACCTTTCAGTGCATGCAGCCAAAATCCAGTCAGCACATGTTCAATCCGTGCGTAACTTTCAAAATGAATTTCATCTCGCTCCTACAATATCAGTGCCACAACAGTTTAAACAATAATATTACTATGTAGTAGTAGTAGCAGCAGCAGTAGCAGTAATAGTAGAAGTAGTAACAGTTGTAGTAGTAGTAGCAGCAGTATGAGTAATTTAGCATATACTGTAGTAATATAAGTAATAGAAGCAATATTGCAACACCAGTAATATTATTAGTATTGCTGATGTTATTAATGTTGCTGTTGTTGTTATTGTTGTTATTATTGTTAGGTCTTGTTGCTGGGGTTTTTTGGGGGGAGGGAGGTTATTTTTATTATTATTGTCGCTGTTACTAGATTTATTGTTGTTGCTGTTGATGTTGTTATTCTGTTTCATTAGTACTGTTGTTGCTATTATGATGATGACGACGCTAGGACAGATGTCTTACACTGAGTACGGAGTGCATTCTGAAAACGGTTCTCGGGTCTTCGTTGTCATCGATGAGAGAAATATCGTGATTTGCGTCGATGCACAAGTACTTCCGGGTTGTCATGTGACGAAGTCGAATCTGCTGTTCCCATCTCAGAATGTCGCCTGTTTAAACAAACAAGTAATTAAACCATGGTGAATTACGTCAGTCGTTGAATTAGCTAATTTGTCTGTGTTTCTAGAAATATTTAACAAGGTTAGAACATCCAGAGAGAGTTAATATTTTTACATAAAATTACGTAACTGACTATGCTGTTACAGCACCTGTTACCAGACATTACTTGTACCGATTAACTAAAAGTCGATATTATATTGTCGTTGCAGTTATTATTAGTTGTAGTAGTCAATGATCTCGTAGGAGTCTCTGTACACATTGAAATGTCTCGAATTTAACTTACAAAACCAGATTCATTCGGCCATTAAAAATTAGCTTTTTCTCAAAAGTTCCACCTCAGTGGTTTAGAAAAATTAGCGGGAGCGTTGATGATAGGAGTAATATAGTAGTAGCGCTAGTAGTAGTAGCAGTAGTATAATAGTAGTTGCAATAGTAGTATAGTAGTAGTAGTAGTGTAGTAGTTGTAGCAGTAGTAGTAGTAGCAATAGCAGTAATAGTAGCAGTAGTAGTAGAGCAGCAGCAGTAATGGTAGCAGCAGTAGTAGTAGCAGTGGCAGTAGCAGTAGCAGTAGTAGTAGCAGTAGCAGTAGTAGTAGCAGTAGCTACTACTACTTTATACAAGCTTTATTAGTAATACTGATAATACACAAACTATTTATTCGTCGTCAACATTTTTTGTTCTTTTTTCTTTTCTATTTTTTAATATTCCCACGGCGAAGAGAAACTTCGCCACTTTAAAATAAAAAACATGATCACTATAAATCATCTAGCTCCAAACGAACGCGACAGTAATGTATGCAGAAAATAATACCAACCCAGGGCAGGTTATACGGGAAATACCCGAAACCGTGAAAAGCACGGGCAAGTAAACAACTACATCTCCTGCATCCAGGATATATCAAAAAGGTTCAAATGACATGGTATACGTCAACAATGACGTTATGACGTTTTGACGAATTTCTTAGGTCATGGGCTTAGTGGACAGACAGAAAATGGCCTCCCGACTCACGGGTTCACAGACCACACAGAGAAAACTCACTGAGTTTGAAACCAGACTGTACGATGATGACAACGAATTGACTGGTAGACTTCAGACTCCGCTGATAAAAGCTGATTCTGTTAGTTCAGAGCTGACGGAAGACAACATGCTTACCGCCGAAGAGGAGAACGAATGGCGGATTATTCGGAAGGGAGTGTTACTGGTTGGGAGGGATCTGCGAGAAGCAGAGGACATTACCAGTCATCAGCGGTTCCGCATTCGACTGTCTTTCATTTAAGCAGCAGCAGCTTGCGTCATTTATCAGCAAGACAGTACCGGACCTTATTGACTCACAATCTTACAAAACTTCACTAAAAACAACAACGTCAAAGTGTTGACGTGATGTACACGCTGCCAGCCATGTTCCGACTCTGTGAAATGTCATGTAAGCGATAAAATGGTTACGTATCCCACGTGACCTAATCAGCCCACTGATATCTATGCATGGGAGAGTTAGCAGGAGATGGTCTTCCAGTTTAATTTGTTTTTGAATTTGAGAGATTTTCCATGTGTTCTGCATGTTGCATCGTTAAGCTGAATGTTTGATTTTTATCTACTCCTCATCACTTCCGCCAACTCTGACATTATTATCGGGTGTTCTATGGGTCGCCGTTTTTGCTGTTTATTACGTTGACATTCTGATGTTTTCAGGACTTTTTACTTTATGCGTATAATTTTTTATTTTTCAGTTAAAGTTTTTATAAAACTATCGTAAATTTTCCTTTGGCAATGGATATATATATATATTTTTTTTTTTCCAGAAAAAAGAGAGAGAGAGAGAGAAAAAAATTACATAGAGAAATAAAAAATTATATAATAATAATTATTATTAGTTAATCAACAGACAGTCGATAATAAAGAAAAATTATACTTACTGAACGAAAAAGGAAATTAAAAACAGACAAATAACAAAAGTATTGAGATAAATAAATAAATAAATAAATAAATAGAATTGTTGTATATTTTACCATTTAAGGCGCTGTTTTCAGCCTCGATTTGCCAGAATGTATTACCGGAAGTGGGCGGAGACAGCGTTCGGGGTTTATGTTGATCCATGACCCGAATGCGGAAATGAACTGAAAAAGAAGAAACGAGTCAAAGTATTTAACTTTATTCTACTCTTTATTTCTGTGTGTTTCGTGTTTGTTTGTCACTTTGACTGTATTAAATTTTGTGAAGAAAAGCTTTACAAAACTTAAATCAAAATAGATGTTTATCTAATAATTAAATAAATAATAAATAAATAGTTTAAATTCATGGTTATATAATACAAACGTACTGTTATACGTTTAATACTCTTTATTTTTATAAATAATAATAATAATAATAATGTTCACAACTGACCATCTTCGGTGATATCTTCATCAAACAAACCCTCCGCCACCAGATACGCCTCGAGTTCTTTGTGGAAAAGTCTGATGACTGCCCCGCCCTGCCAAAACACTCCATTTAGTATTACACAAATATCTACATTGATCCTAATGTGTTCACTTAGTATTACACAAATATCTACACTGATTCTATTTGTCTATTTAGTATTACGCAAATCTCTACACTGATTCTAATGTGTCTATTTAGTATTACACAAATATCTACACTGTTCATTTAGTATTACACAAATATCTACATTGATTCTAATGTGTCCATTTAGTATTACACAAATATCTACACTGATTCTAATGTGTTCATTCAGTATTACACAAATATCTACACTGTTCATTCAGTATTACACAAATATCTACACTGTTCATTTAGTATTACACAAATATGTACACTGATTCTAATGTGTTCATTTAGTATTACACAAATATCTACACTGTGTTCATTTAGTATTGCACAAATATCTACACTGATTCTAATCTGTTCATTCAGTATTACACAAATATCTACACTGTTCATTCAGTATTACACGAATATCTACACTGTTCATTTAGTATTACACAAATATCTACACTGATTCTAATGTGTTCATTCAGTATTACACAAATATCTACACTGATTCTAATCTGTTCATTCAGTATTACACAAATATCTACACTGTTCATTCAGTATTACACGAATATCTACACTGTTCATTTAGTATTACACAAATATCTACACTGATTCTAATGTGTTCATTTAGTATTACACAAATATCTACACTGTGTTCATTTAGTATTACACAAATATCTACACTGTGTTCATTTAGTATTACACAAATATCTACACTGTGTTCATTTAGTATTACACAAATATCTACACTGTGTTCATTTAGTATTACACAAATATCTACACTGTGTTCATTTAGTATTACACAAATATCTACACTGTGTTCATTTAGTATTACACAAATATCTACACTGTGTTCATTCAGTATTACACAAATATCTACACTGTTCATTTAGTATTACACAAATATCTACACTGATTCTAATGTGTTCACTTAGTATTACACAAATATCTACACTGTGTTCATTTAGTATTACACAAATATCTACACTGTGTTCATTCAGTATTACACAAATATCTACACTGTTCATTTAGTATTACACAAATATCTACACTGATTCTGTCTAATTCATTCACTTCATTCAGTATTACACAAATATCTACATTGATTCTGTCTAATTCATTCACTTCATTCAGTATTACACAAATATCTACATTGATTCTGTCTAATTTGTTCACTTCATTCAGTATTACACAAATATCTACATTGATTCTGTCTAATTCGTTCAGTCGATTCAGTATTACACAAATATCTACACTGATTCTGTCATTTGTTCAGTCGATTCAGTATTACTCAAATATCTACACTGATTCTGTCTTATTTGTTCAGTCGATTCAGTTTTACACAATATCTACACTGATTCTGTCTAATTTGTTCAGTCGATTCAGTATTACACAAATAGCTACACTGATTCCGTCTTATTTGTTTCAAGATTTAACCGTTATTAGATATAATAAGTGAAATTACTCAGTAATGTGGTGTATAGTCTGAGAGATAATCTTAGGATAATCTCATGCTAATCTCTGCTCAAAACAGAATTTTATTACTCTCAGACAATTACTCAAAGGCTTATGAGCTGTAATATATTAACAAACTTTTAGTGACAGTCGTGTGTTTAGTTCTGTGAGTACATTTTAAACAGTCAAGTAACGCTAAATACGTCGAAAAGCGAATGTCACTGTGTTGTTATTGTTGTTGTTATCATCATCAACAAGAAAATCATCATTGTTGCTGCTGTTGTTTTATGTGTATATAAAGTAATATTACATAAAGCATGATTTGCTTGTCGTGTTACAGCTGATGACAAGTTTATGTTACCTTGGTACATTAATATAACATTTTTACACTAATATGATATTCTGCAGAACTGAATTTTATTTAAACTGTGAGTTGAGAACGAACGAGCACTATATTATGATTTGTTTTGAAGCAAGGCCATTATATACAAAGCTAATAAAACTGTGTTTTCAATTCAGTAAATACTTAATTAATTACATAAAATTTACCTTTCAAATAATATATTTAAAGTGCGCTTTAGTTTGCTGTGACTGGCTATACGTACTCATATATAATTGTAAGCCGGAATATTGAAGCCGTAGAAAACATACTGAGATAAAAATGCATTTGTGCATTACCAGCGTTATGGCACCATATATAGATCACAAAATACAATATATAATGTATATATATATAATATATAATATTTTCATGCTTGGTTATATTATATATGATCATGCTTCACTATGTTTATATATTAGGCCGAAGTGCCCGCGTGGTTTATGGCTGCAGTCCTCACTTCAGCTCTCTCATTGGATCTTGTCTGTCGTCACGTGATCGTTCAAATTTGTAGTAATAAACAGAACTAGAATAACACATTTAACTACAATAGCGTGTTTTTAAACCTTTTTCATAAAATATCTAAAATTTAAACATTTTAACTCATTTTCATTCATTATGATATGAGTGTATGTTTTTTTGTCTTTAAATATTTATTACAATGGAAGTATTTTATTTCTGTGTTGTTGTTTTTTTTTAATATCAATAATGGCTTTATTATTTTAACTATAAAAAAGGTATGTTAATAACCTAAGCTAAGGATTAGATTTTGTTTGATTACAGAAAGACTTATACATATATTCTGAAAAGAAAAAGCTGAAAGAAAAATTAGACATTAAAATCTGACATTTTTAGGTAAAAGTCATAATTTTAAGAAATAAATCCAAATTTTGGTTCAGCTAATCTGTTACAGTTTTACGTTAATTCTCATAATGAAATTATTAAGTATACTACAATTAGGGTGCTAATTTCTACTTAAAATGTAAACGAGGATAACCCAGTTTTCTAGAAAAGTAAAGGTTGCCGTCAAAAGGGTTAACAACAGTTACAAGAAAGTGGATAATCACCGGGGTTAATGAAAAAGGGGTATATAGTCCTCATGCTACCTGAGTATACACAACAACAGACTTGGTTGAAACAGAGAAAGAGTTCAGTTTAATTTAGTTCTAATCTACCCCAATACAGAGACTGTATTCTAAGTTGATGAATTAATAGTATTATCTTTATCGCAATACAGTATAAAGTCGTTTGTTACTTTGTACTTTTTTAACCACAAACGTTTCGTAAGATAATTATGTTTATTACATTTCCTGAAAATATCGGGGGGAACAAAACAACCCCCAAAAACAGCCTAACTGAACTTTAACACTTAATATCTCGGAAAGTGTTAATGGGCAAAATTTCAAATTACTATTGTAGTACGTGCGGCCAAAATCAATATTAGATACTGAGAATAGCAGATTTGGAGCTACCCTGCATGACGTCACTGAGTTTGACAGCAGTGACACATGTCAATCAAACGGTGTAAATAGACAAAAGTAGTGACAGTGGGACAAATTATTTATCCATTTAAGTCTTGGTTTTCATCCAAAAGTCTGAAGTTCGGATAAGGTCTTAATTAAAACATTTTTCATTGAAAAAGGTTGACGCGATTCAAGAATCGTAAAGAAATTTCTCGGAAAAAGTTAGATACATCATCAGTGAACAGAATGATAAAAGAAAAAAAAAAGGTTGAAAGTACGGGATCCACTAACAGGGAAATGGCGGTCATAAAATCTAGACTGAAATCCGATAGCTTGTTGCGTCTAGAATTTACTGAGTGATAAGGTACACTAAGGTCGAATGGGGAAGTTCACTGAGGATAAACTAAACACTGACGTAAAGGAATGCTGGAAAAAAGAGGAGATATTCAGAGCTACATCTTGGATAAAGACTATAAGCAGTATGCAGGGAAAATGGATGACGTCTTGATCATCTGTTCAACTTTACATTCTTTCCTTCTGGAACTGCGATTTTGATTTTGGCTTTACGTGCAAATTACTAGAGATACTAGATAGTAACTTGAAACTGCGGTCAAGAACGGTCAGTTGCTAGAAAGTTTTAAAATATGGTTTGAGATACAAAACGTTAAAGTTCAGTTTTGTTTTTGGCCAGTTCGGTATATGAAAAATACCTTAATCAAATTTCGCACAGTTACCGATAGTGCAGGAACAAAAGAAAAGGTTAGCAATAAAAATTATTTTGCTTCCAAAAATCACTGCTATCATTAAAAATAATCTAAAATAAACCTCTCAGTTACAGTAGATAGAATTCCGCTGTTATTAATTATTATTAATTTCTTTGACAGTTTCCTGCCGTTAATAACTGAATGAAATAGAGATTCATCATCATCGAAGATTTTCCTTTGAAGACCCAGTGAAAGAGCTTAGGAAGAAAATACAAAGAAGAATGAATAAAGATGGACAGATAGAAGAGTGCACTGGTAATTAGTGC
>CM022667.1:20400909-20435909 GCA_012295275.1 Chrysomallon squamiferum | reverse complement strand
GGCATTAATGGTCCATAACAAAAGTTAGATTTCATGATTTTTTTTTAAAAATCAGTTTTTGTAAGTTAAAAAAGAAATCTTCTTCGACAACTTGTAGCAAGAAACACTGAAAACTATCAATAAAGACAGAACGAAAAATGTTCTTACAAATTTAAAGTTAAACGCAAACATCGATTTTTCCTTTCATGGTTTATAGTGCAAAGATCTCTACTTTTGTTGCAGTGTCAGAGTGGGTGCCTAGTTATGTCAGACAAACTTTGCTATTAGTAAAGCGCTGTTGACCGAGAGGAGGAAAATACAACAGAAACGAACACATCAAAGTTTTTTTTACTGAACTGAACTGATCTTTATTATACTCAGGCTGTTTCTACAGCCAGCGATTCTGAGTAGCACTCGGCAGTTTACGATAAGTAAAAATATATAGTTTGATTAAAACAGTTTCTTATTATTTATTTCACTTATTATGTGTAATTAGAAAAGAAAACGCCTATTCAAGGATTTAAATTAATTACGTTCTTTTTCCTGTCATTCTTTAATTTCTGTTTATCTACTTTTTGTTCAGTGAGTATTGTAAAGTAATCTACAAAGAACTACTGACTTACGACCATTTCCGTATTTTCAGTTTTGTGTACTTGGAAGATTATATTTTAAATTCGAAATCATATGAAATTATAACAGTTATTATTGTTTTCTGAATTTAAAAGACGTTAGCAAAACAGTGTTACAGTATTTTTCAAATTTGTTTTTATTTATCGTTTTGGGTTGTTGTTTTTTTTTTTGTTTTTTTTTTTTAATTTTATTTCATTTCAATTATTGTTCACTTTCATAATGAAATGTGTTTTGTAGTTTTACCCGAATGTGAAGTGGTCAATCTGGAAGCCTTGACTTGCGTGGAAGTAGTGTCCTGGTGACTTGATACTCTCAAACACAATCTGATCATAGATTTGTACCTGCAAACAGACAACACACGTTCTGTTAGTTACATTACAAACATTTCAAAACATGTCACTATATTATAAACATTTCGAAATCTTATTATATATTTTTTTTAATTATTATTAATTTTAAAAAAAATCCGTTACCCTTTAATGTTTTCATTTTTATGATTCTAGATATATGTTTATTATTATGGCGAAGCAATTTTAACGAAGATTCATTCTTCCATGTTTTTATTGCTAATAATAACTCAGTGCTACAGGACATTACCCTGGTAATGAAATGTATGATGTTTCAAATTTAAAATTATTATGGATTTTTTTTAATGTCTTGTTCGAAGTAAAAAAGTTAACGTTTATTGCAATTGTATGTAAATGGTCTTCCATCTGATTAGTCGATATATACTTTTGGTTTATGTTTCACAAACACACACACACACACTAAATAAATCTACACACAATAAATAAACACACACACATATATATATTTATACATACACAAAATGCATAAACATACACATACAAATACACACATACACACAAAATGCACAAACACACATGCATAAATATATATATGTAAATATACACACACACAAAGTAAATAAATACACAGACGCACATAAACGCACACACACGCATTTTAGTATTATTTTCATTGGCTTATTCTTTTATTACATTCCAGTGACAATAAATCAATATAAGACAGACACATACAAAAATGCATACAAATACAGACATACGTGTATAAGAAAAATACATCCACGTACAAATCCAAACATCAGACATTCATCCTACACAAGCACTTACCACTTCTCCTTCTGATTTGACTTTGTACTGAGGTAGAATTCTGAACTGTGCATTCTTAGCATTGAAGTCTTGTAACATTATCTGTTCAAATAGTAATATACAAAATAGTGTTTTTATTTGATCAGTTCTGCTTACAGTCAAGAGATGAAACAAATCTATTTATGTGGCTTTGTTGATATTTTAACAAATAAATCGCATCATTATTTCTTGTAAAATACATTCTAAATGGACTGGAGATTGCTTTTGTGGTTTATGACTGGTTACCACTAGTTTATCAAGTAATAAAATAGTTTTGTCATTTTTTAAATAGAGATCAGTTCCAAGAAAATCTTATATTTGTAACATGCATCGTTAAACAAATACATCAATGTGGCTTCATTTATTTGGTTATTTATATTTTCTTCGTTTTATTAGAAATGGTTTTATCGCTTATAAAATTAAAAATACAGCTAGATGGAATATTTTAAAATTCATTTTATCATTCTGCAAAATATTATTTTCTTATCATCATCAGTTTTATATATATATCAAGCCTCCAATTAACATATCTGTGTAAATGATAAAAATAAGGGAAAGAAACGGTAGACAATAAAAAGAAAACCGCGCGCATGCACGCACTCACGCACGTAAGTAGAAACATTGATCTTCCCGTTACATTTCTCGATAAATTGGCAACATGAAATATAAATTGATTTTCCTCGCTACATGAGTGATATCTGGCAGTATAATCATCGTCAAAGATACTTTGATTAGATTAAGTAATAATGTTTAGGGTGGAGATCCTTGAAAAAGCCAAAACATCCATTAAAAAAAAAGCCAAGATTCTAATCAAATACAAATTGATCGCGTAACTTCCTTTTATGGTGATATGCATGTGTCTGTATTTCCGCGAGCTAAGACCGCTGGATCGTGTGCGGTGAGGATAATCAAGGTGTTTTGTGCAACATTTCACACTATTGATTGCAAATTATGATATATTAGTTCTTCACTCCGAACGATCAATAATCAAGTGGTATATCACTCCACGGAACATCTGACAAAACACGAGATTTCTATCAATGAGTTTGTGCAAAACGTCTCATAAACTCTATTTTACTGTGGAAGAAACGAAAAAGAATAAGATTGCGTTTTATTTCTACAGTTGCCTTTAAAAAAAAAAAAAAAAAAAAAATATATTACATCCAATTTTGATTTGTGATTGGAAAATATATTGCTTGGTTGAAGAGATGCACATTTAGTGTGTAATACGAGTTTTTATTTTACTGCTCACCATCATGTTGTTCTTGTCTCTCTGGCTGGTCTGGGACGTACACATGTGTATGTACTTGTTGGTGAAATAGTGTTTTAGCTGAAATATAGTTTAATGTTCAACATTAACACATGTAAAACCCTACTACAACATCTAGTTCTCAAGCGATCGTTGAAATCATCAGCTTATTGTTTCCTTATGCTAATTACAAGATTATTTATAATGTGTGTGTGAATGTGAAACAGAGAGAGAGAACACAAACACGTACACACGCACACACATAATGATTCTGATAAATATATTTAATGTCCTACTGAGCTATTATTAAATAAAAATTACTGCATTTACTTACTGAACTATTACAAAAATTAATAATAATAATAATAATAATATTGTAAATCTAAATATCTATATTTGAATTGTTTGTAAACCTGAATATCTATATTTGAATTATTTGTAAAACTAAATAGCTATATTCGAACTATTTAAAAAAATAAAAATAAATAAACATCTGCTGTTTCGTACTTGAACTGTTTGTAAATTTAAATATAAACCTAAATGTCTATTGTTTCGTACTTGTTTGTACATTTAAATATAAACCTAAATGTCTATTGTTTCGTACTTGTACTGTTCGTAAACTTAAATATAAACCTAAATGTCTATTGTTTCGTACTTGCACTGTTTGTCAATTTAAATATAAACCTAATGTCTATTGTTTCGTACTTGTACTATTTGTCAATTTAAATAAATTGTTCTGAATATAATCCTAAATGTCTATTATTTCGTACTTGTACTGTTTGTACATTTAAATATAAACCTAAACGTCTGTTGTTTCGTACTTGAACTGTTTGTATATTTAAATATAAACCTAAACGTCTGTTGTTTCGTACTTGAACTGTTTGTACATTTAAATATAAACCTAAATGTCTAGTGTTTCGTACTTGAACTGTTTGTACATTTAAATATAAACCTAAATGTCTAGTGTTTCGTACTTGAACTGTTTGTATATTTAAATGTAAAGCTAAATGCCCAGTGTTTCGTACTTGAACTATTTCTCCATAGCGGACTCGTTTTCCCAGTTGTCTCTTCTGTTCTGCTGCATTGTCCGCGTTCTCGGCCTCCGCTGCCAGCTGTAAAATCAATTCTTGTATTTAAACTGTTCCCTTTATCTCTGTATCTTAGTTATTTATTTATTTGTTCATTTGTTCATTTATTTATTTATTTATTTATTTATTTATTCAGTTATTTAGTTATTTTTGCTATTATTATTGTTGTTGTTGTTGTTGTTGTTGTTGTTGTTGTTTGATGTTGTCACCATTTTCATCATCATCATCATTATCAAGGCTCCACAACTAATGTAATAGAGGTCATGGTATATAGTGTCATATCTGATTTGATTTTGATTACATGTAATATATAGATAGATAGATAGATAGATAGATAGATAGATAGATAGATAGATAGATAGATAGATAGATAGATAGATAGATAGATATTTGAAATAAGACAAAAACTGATGTCTTTGAAGTTAGTTATATCTTTCATCGCAACGTTGACTTCAAATGGTAACCGTAGACATAAACGAATTCATTCACTGGATATCGTTTCTATCGGAATAGAGATTTATATTTTATATATTTTTAAATAAAATGTTTATATTAAAAAAAAAGTAATCGTCAATTTCGGTATGAGGCATTTCGCTCATTTTCCTCAGTGTAGAATGAGATGTCAGCTAGCAATCGTGACACGCAATATGTCATCAGACATATTTAACGTTGTTGATTAACAAAACATTTATCTTGGATTACATGCGTGATTTACAGAAAGAATAAAAGGACAACGAGCCTGTGTTTGTGCTAGAAGACCTTTCTCCGGTGTTGCTTCCGGTGTTGTTGTTGTCTGTTGTAACAACTTCCGGTATTTCTTGTTCAGTTTGTAGCGATTTTGTATACATATTTGAAATACAACAGCTGAAAAGAGATATAAATAGTAAACATTAAACAGATTAAAATTAAATAATATACATACATACATACATTATATATATCTGCATAGCTCAGTGTATATATATATATATATATACACACATATATATGAATATATGTATGTATCTATGTGTTTTGTCAACATGATACATACAACATTAATGAAAAAGAGTTAAAGCGATCCGTATAATTACTAATATTACATAACATATATTACATCTAGAGACAGATATATAAGTGTACATGTACCAGTTTACATAAACAATAACATTACATTAATGTAAGTTCAAGAAGAGATAATGTATAAAGAAAAGCGGTAAGATACTCACTGTGTGGGTTGGCTATGTTAGAAGGTTTGTCCCGTTCTTGATTCTGATGGATGTACAGTCCGCTGTGGGCTGAGCTAAAACACAAATAAAAAAATGTATTAGATTTTCATTTCAGGTTATACACTGATGTAAAATCTTCCACACCGCACAGTAAAACCTGTCTACGAGAAAAATCATTATAAATGAAAATAAAATTATGAATAGTCATAATAAACCTGAATTTTGTAAAACAAAGAAATAAAAGTGTAATATTAACAAATAATAATGAATTATATATATATATATATATATATATGAAATTTTGGAATGAAGTATATGCCTATTAAGATAGAAGTGTTTAAGTATTTGATCATAAGTATATTATAACGTATTACCAGCATTGCAATAATGTTTAAAAGATAACATCATTTTGAATAAAATAAATTAAGACAGAATTATTTTATACATCATGTACGCAATGAAATATATATATATACTGATACAATTCGTGAAACGCTCTGATATAAACGAGTTTTAAAATGTACTCTCTGCTGATACGATGAAAATAATAAATAAATTCTACATACTTCAAATTTTGTTTTTCTCGATCAGACTTACCGATGACGAAGAACAACAATAAATGTACAGTTACATAATATACTTCTTTTCATGACGTCACTTAATAGACTGCAGACACAAAGTCCTTTCAAGTGTTTTCAAAATATTAAATAACGTTTCTTTAAATTAAACAGTCAAAAACGTTTTGAAAGTATTTTATTTTTATTTTACTATTTTTTTATTTAGCCGTCAGACGGTTCTTCTGCTTTGCTAATATCAACCAGCGATTCTGTCTGACACGAGTAGACATTTATGCAGTTCGTGAAATTGCTAGCGAAAATGAATTGCAATACAATTTCAAAGGAATTATTCTGATGCGTAAAAATCGTCCGTACAAGTGATTTTAAAATTGGATTATACGTTGTGTGTATGTTGTGACCTCAAGTAAATAAAATGACCGATCCTAAAACGGTCAAACTACAGATTAAACTTCAAATGTTGCACCAAATGTACTCAAAGAGAATTCTCATATATAAACCTACTTTCTTGGCGGGAACTTGTAGAGTGCAACCGTAACGATAAAATAACTCGCCGAACTAGACTGCCTGTGTATTAGCTCCAGTATATTTCTAAAATGTTGTATGGATAGATGAATGGATGGATGGATGGAAGTGTATGTATGTATGTATGTATGTATGTTTATATGTATGTATGTAGGTGTTTGTGTATTTACGAGGGTGTGTTTGTGCGTGTGTATTGTGAGGAGGCCTCCAAAATCATAAACAGTAAAATATGATACAAGTCAAGTAATAAATTATTATCAACTGCTTCTATTCAAATCGGAACAACTTCGATGCTATCTTTTAGAGCCTTGCACAAATAAATTATTTTCAGTTTGTAATTAATTCCCAACGGTTTTTGACACTTACTAGTTTACTGAACTAGAATATTAAACGTTTATTCGCAAAATTTGTACTTTGAGTTTCTTAATTCACTTCAGTACTAATAAAAATAAACCACTGCTTTAGTATTAATCACTGGTACACTGGGGAATGTTTAAATTATATTAATATCTACGTGTTAACTGGGGAATGTTTAAATTATATTAATATCTACGTGTTAACTGGGGAATGTTTAAATTATATTAATATCTACGGGTGTTATCTTGATTTAAGTAAAACTGATTGAGACAGAAAATCTGCAGAACAATTAGCCTTCGTCACAGATATTTTCACTTACTATACTAAGTATTATAATAAAACTCATTAATCCTAAATTTACTACACTTGGTTGTAATTAAGAAAAATAAATATTGTTTAAAATTTATAAGTTTATGGTTTAAATTGTATTTAAACATATAGACCTACATAATTTGGGGGAGTGGGTTCAGATTCCTACACCGACGTGAAAATGAAAAACAAAATCTTTAAGTCCAGAAATGTGACAAGTGACTAATAAGAGAAATTCCGGTCTAGACTAAATATCTACTACATAATAACTGTTATCTGATCAGTGAGAAAAAAAATAATAATAAGAAGAAAATAATAATAAATAAATAAATAAATAAATAATACAAAATTAAAAATAAAAACAAGCGAGAGAGAAAGTAATCAACCAATATAAATAGATTATATAAGGCAAAAACAGCAAAACAAGAAGATCACTTCCAATACGATTTGTGACGAAACCTTTTAATTTGTCTTCCAGTGTAGTTTCATAACAAATTACATTAATTTTATGTATAGGATAATGTCCAAAATCTGGCGATTAGTTGCACGGGTAAATCACTTTTATGACCTTTAGGTTAATCACGATACTGAGTCCATTATTCTACTTAAAACAAAGTAAATCTCACAATTTTTCGTCTGCACCTCGGTGACGTCATCACTCTTTAAATCATGTTTTAATGGCGAAACTGACGAAGACAAATATTTTGCGCGTGCACGTGATGTTCTTGCCTGATCCACGGATGAAATGCAATATTTAGAGGCAATTAATACGACGCATCGTATGCTACAGTTATAATCCAGAAAAATACTGTTTTTGTACTGTCAAATACAGTTTCATAAAACATTAAATTTAATACAGTGCACTTGTTAACTTTCTTCAATGGTGAAAAAAAATCTAACGAGGTTAGCACGAAACGAAATACTATTACACTGCGAACTATTGTTTTGTTCACAGTTGATTTGATTAACCTATTATTGCAAACCGTGCTTTGTTCTGTCATGACAAGAAGAAGTAGTCGAGTATGAAATACATCTGTTGTTTGTTCTACAGCTGTTCCTCCATATATGTTCCATTTCAATAAATATATACTTATAAATAATATCTATAAATATAATTACTAGTAACACACTTCCATGATATGACAGTTTAGTTATTTGTTTATTTGTGATAATATGCATATTTATTTAGTTATTCTTCTAACAACAATGTATTTCCAATGTTCAATGCCTACACATATTTATTTAATTATTATATTTAAAAAATATACAGGTATTAATGTATTTGAATATCTGTATTGATAACACCCCACTCTACACACACTGACACACACACACACACACACACACAGAAACACACACACACATATATAATACAGTATAATATATAATACACATACTTATAAACTCACCTAATTATTTATTCTTTTATATATATATATATATATCTGTGTTTAATTACCTAATAAGTTAACTATTTAGATATTTATTTATTTACTTATCTACATATTTTTTTGTTATTTATTTAATTATTCACTTTAGATATTTATTTATTTATTTATTTATTTATTTACATTTTATTTACTTATTTATTTAAATTTTATTTACTTCTTTATTTTACCAACATGATACAAGCATTGTAAAGCGACAGAAAACAAAAATCAGATGAAGAATAAACAAAACTATTATCAAAGTTGATCTAAAAATATTACTTTCTTTCTTCTTCTACTTCTTTCTTATCTTCTTTTGTAAATGAAATTACTTTTTCAAATTACCACGTTTTTAATATTTGTAATTTGATTAAATTAAAACGTAAGTACTAAACGAACGTCGTTTTGCTGTTTTGTTTCATCGTTTATTTATTTGTGATTTTTTCTTTGTTAAACATGAAACAAAATGAACACACGAGTCAGCAGTACGTACGTACCAGTGTGTGATGATATACTCACAATTCTTTATTCAGAAATCGCTTTCATGACGCATTATCAGGCATTAAAAACCAAAAATGGCCAACATCATGAATAGTTTCACTACCGTTATTACAAGCTGCGACCAGAAATAAGGATCATAAAATATAAAACGACAGAAAAGAAGGGAGCTGAATTCCGTGATGATAAATATTCTGGAGTATTTTATGTGGGGTAATCATGCAGATTGGAGATGAATTTAAGATTTTACTTTGTATCTGAACAAGTTTAAGATATCACAGCTCTCAGTTTAAAGTAATGGGTACACTAAATGTGATAGAAGGCATAGAATAAAACAAAAAGTTAAGTATTTTTTTACGTGCCCATGATTACTATTATTATTAATTATCTTTATTTTCAGACCATTCGTGAGATGGTTGGGTGGTTTGATACCTGATTTCGTAAATATTTATGTCACATTATACCGATAAATTGTCATTTTTTTCAAATATTATGAGAAAAAAAAAATGTATTTCTTTATTTATTATTTTTAATGAATTTGGTTTTGTTTTTAAAGCTGGTGTCTTGCCTGCTTGTATGAGATTATTCTCAGGGTATTGTTTCTCATTCTTATTTAACTGTAATGGTCTCAAATACTAGTTTTTATTATATTTTTATTAGTAATAATAGTAATTAAGGGTATTACTAGCGATAGTGGTGGTAATAGTAACACTAGTGATAATGATGATAATAGTGACATTGATGATAATAGTAGTACAGGTGATAGAAGTGTTAATAGTAGTACTAGTGATAGTGGTGGTAATAGTAGTACTAGTGACAGTGATGATAATAACAGTACTACTGATAGTGATGTTAATGGAAGTACTAGTGATAGTGTAGTAATAGTAGTACTAGTAAAAGTGATGGTAATAGTAGTGACATTGCTGCTGATAACGGTGGCAACAGCAACGCTGCTGATAACCGGGCGGTAGCTAATGTTTCCTGGTGGTAGAAGTAGCTGTAGTAGTTACTGTAGTAGTAGTAATGACGGCATTATCGAGGTAGTAGCAGCAGAAGAAAAAGGAAGAAGCCACAGAGATAACGTATTAATTTCTAGTGAAAAATCAATTAATGTGTAATTATGATAAATCTCTTATCAGTCCGAACGGCCCACATTAATTTTGTGTTAAACGGAGAGCCAATAGTTTCTCGTTATACTCAATTAAGAAGCGTGTTTCTTATCGCCACGACTGTTAGCCGCCTGTAAATGATAACAGTAGTCGTAAAGTGAAAACGGTTTGTTGAATTTGAGTTATTGAGGTCCAGTGGTTTTGCTTTGATGTGTTAATGGGCTGGAGGCGATAATCTCACGCAATGGAAAATAAAATTTGTGCAGAACTCTAGGTGAGACAGCGCTTGACCAAACACGACAGTGTTTAGATTAAAATGAATTCGTTCACAATTTGCTTTAACGCGCCGTCATCCCAGAGGTGGACTACGCCCACGGCGTTTGTTAATCAAATATCTCCAGTAATGAATTATTCATAAATTTCTATTCTAAACAGAAATGTAAGTTATTATTAGTAATAAGAAAAAGAAAGAAAGAAAGAAAAAATGATGTTTCGCAAATCAGATGGACATAATTAATTAATGTATTTCCAGTTAATAATAATTATAAAAAAGATACTAACCCTCGCTCCAGCTAGTATTAGAGACATATAAACACTTCATAGATTTTATAATAAATTTTGGCCAAGAAAATTCGAACCTGAATGTTTGGGCCACTTCTTTTGTCGGACTAAATTTTTATAGCTTGTTTGTTATTGTTGTTGTCGTTACTGTTTTTGTTTCTGTTTTTTTATTATTATTATTATTATTTTTTTTTTTTTTTTTTTTTGAAAAGACTCTAAACGTTTTTAAAATGTTCATTATAGCAGTTAAAAATCACAAAAAGGATAACTCAAACCTAGCAATATTTTTTAACACTACTACATTAGACTTTCAAAATGGAATTTACATTGTTAAAAATATTGTTATGACATCATGCCAGTAAACAAATGATTTTAAAATGATTCTGAGTTTTATTTATATTTTCACCGTTTGTTGTTACATACACAAAATATCCTCCCTTTGGAAAAAAGAAACAGGAAATGTTTCAATTCTAAGACAGTTTTTGATGCGTGCAAAAACATTAGACAATGACTTGTTGATTAATTATTTCAGTTTCTAGAACAAGTCTACAAACAACAAATGAAATGTACTTCTTGTATAATAATTTAGAAACAGTATAAAATACACGTGCATTTCCTATTAAAAATAATTTAAAAATTACGTTTGCTTACATAAAGCTCGATTCTGCGATTACTAGTGTGTGAAATGTAGAAGATTCTCAATTCTGTTTGACTAGCCGCTCAGTTTAGAATTTAAAAGAAATGCGTGAGATATACATAACACGTGTACTAGTGTGTGAAATGAACAGATAACATATTAGTGTATTATAGTATTTATTTAATTTGTAATAGACTACTGATAATGTAATCGTATAATGCTCTATTTATTTAATATGTCATAATGTTTAGATCATGTCATAGCCTGTTACAGTATATTTTTAATTGTTACAGTGTTTAGATTATGTCATAGCGTATTACAATATTTATTTAACGTGTTACAGTGTATAGATAACGTTATTATAGTGTGTTACAGTATTTATTTAACGTTATTAGTGTGTAGATAATTTTGTTGTGTATAATAGTATTTATTTAATGTGTTATAGTGTGTAGATAATGTTATAATGTGTTACAGTATTTATTTAATGTATTATAGTGTGTAGATAACGTTATAGTGTGTTACATTATTTATTTAATGTGTTATAGTGTATTACATTATTTATTTAATGTGTTATAGTGTGTAAATAATGTTATAGTGTATTATGGTATTTATTTAATGTGTTATAGTGTTTAGATAATGTTATAGTATTTATTTAATGTGTTATAGTGTGTAGATAATGTTATAGTATTTATTTAATGTGTTATAGTGTGTTACAGTATTAATTTATTGTGTTGTAGTTTTCCCAAATTGAAATATCATTAATCTGTTCCAGCCCCACAAAAACCACCCCAATTTTTTGTGGCGTGTTTTTAAATAAGAAATATGTACGTATAAATGACAAATATTTTATAAAAATAAAATAAAAGAAAAGGTAAAGAAATAAATTGGTTTTGGAAAGTGTACAGGGTCAGGGTTTCTCCATCTTTTCATGGACAGAGGTCCGCGGCATAGAAATTATTTTAACTCTTTTGGCTGGAGTTGCAGCCTTTATCGGCTCCTTCTGATTATGTACGGTACATATCGTAAAAGTACTACGCTCGTACTGCCTAGCCAAGTTGACTACACTCACACCTCGCTCATGTTTTTCTATGATTTAATGCTTTAAATCCACTACTTCTTTGAACAATGTCCTTTGCACTGACCTTCTTACGATCCATGGATATTTGGCAAAATACTGCACAAAACACGAGCACAACACAACAGAGATGCTTCCACGGCGAGATAACCACGTGAAGCAAACGTGAGATGCGGGATGCTGGGCTGATGTTGTGTTGTTTGTTGCGCCAACTAGCGGCGGAGTATCTGAAGCTCGCTCGTAACACGGATGCTTGCTCGTAACTCAGAGCTTAAAATAGTCCGAACAACTGCTCGTAACTCGGGAAACTCGTAAGTTGGAGCACTCGTAAATCGAGGTACCACTGTATATATATGTGTGTGTGTGTGTGTGTGTGTGTGTGTGTGTGTGTGTGTGTGTGTGTGTGGTTGTATGTGTACGTATATTTGTTTATGTTTGTTTATGTTTGTTAGATAAATGTTAGATGATTGGAACGCAAGAATAACTAGATTTCATAAATAAATCTGCCGCAAATGATACAAAACGTCATGCTACAATACACATATTATCCACTGACAGATTCACAATTAAACATGTGTTTAATTAATGTGTATTAGACAACAGTAACGAGCAGATGTTCCCTTTTTCACAGCCTTACTGCCTAACCTGAACTGAACCTAGACATGTTATAACACTATCGATTCTACATTTCAATACTTCGTTTCTCTCTGGGAATTTCAGCTTACGGCGTTTTGTCTTTGTAAGAAATATTCGCTGTTGAAATGCCAATACTTCCTTATCGACGAGGTTGTACTTACATCCAGAGTTCCGTGCTTGGTGAAATTAAATAACAGTGATTGAAGTTCGAGGTGCAGTCCCAGAGAAACATATCTCTAATCGTGTATAAAGCCAACTCTTGTCTGGGGGTTTTCAGTTTAACAACTCTTAGTGCAGGAATATGTAGATCGAGCTTTCTAAAGTTTGGTAAATGGAGTGTCTATTTTTACTATTAGAAACCATCAATCATGAAAGAAAATGTATCCGCCTTTATCCGTTTTGGTGTCTTACGTTTGATGGTATTTTTAATAAATCGTCTAAATATGTAGGTAAACAGGTAGATAGATAATTAGGCAGGCAGACAGATGATTTGGTAAGTGGTTTGTTGGTTGATTGACAGATAGATTACGTTTAAAAAGAAATAGTAAAAGCCAGAAAAGTGTAATGAAAAACGAAACTGTTAATGTTTACAGCTAAGTCCCAACGCGGTTAAAAAAAAAAAAAAAAATTAACAAAAATTCTAAACATAAAGTCTGGAATAGCCATACTGAATTAAATATATTATCAAATAAATGTGATGAAAAAAATCTTTCATTTCAACGATATTGTTAGTTTTGACAGGTTTTTCTCTCGGCTGATATGATGGAGGTGTCACAACTATTGACTAGCAACTCACTGGAAATCAGCAGGGAAAACACCTGGTGAATAACAGTGATTATTAATTCATAACTATTGCCTTTGGGTAGCGCTTTTACAGATAACTTCATTGTAGTTACAGATAATGTGAAAACAGAAAATAACAACATATATGTTATTGAACCGTATGTATGCATAGGGTGTTTTAAACCGATAGATAAACCAATTAATTATAAATACTACGTAGCTCTGTATCACATGTGTGATTTAAACTGATAGATAAATCAATTAATCATAAATAAAAACTGCGTATTTCTCTATCAGTCTTCCATTTCTCCCTTCAACCTTTATGTTATTCATATGATATAATAATCTATCAGTGAACACGGTTTCACTGTTAAACTGTTGATGTTCTGAGAACCAAAGAAATGTTTTTTTGATTTTACAGAACAATTTGCAGTTTGCTATAAGGTATAAATATTTACTTTCTTTTCTAATCCGGATTAATTACAGTATATGCCTTGTTTTGCTTTAGTGTTGTTATTGTTGTTGTTTGTTTTATTTTGATTGGTTTGAGGTTTTTTTGTTGTTGCTTGTTTGTTTGTTTGTTTTAAATAAAGTGAAAGAAACGAAGAAGAACAAAACAAAAAATCAAAAAAAAAAAAGTCAAGAATTAGGTCAGACGGTTGCACCTTCTTTGCCGGTGATCTTATTCCGATCACTATCTGCACGTTCAGTCACGAGACCCGCCCAGTTTATGGGTCTGTGTCACGTATAGCGAAATGTGGCACGTGGAAATCGAACGAAGATGTGTGTCTGCTTTGTGTTTTCTTTCTACTCGTCTTTTTACCAGCTCGGGTGTTCTTTCTTTTTTTAAACTTCTTTTTCAAGAAGCTATTGGAACAGATAGAGATTATTGGTAATCATTAAGTTATTAGAATAACAGTGAGTGTTTGCTCAGTTAATTACAGTCTATTGTCGGTGTTAGTCTCTCAGTTATTTAGCTCAAGGGGCAACTGATTATATCACCGTGAGCAAAATGCTTTGAAAAATGACAGCAGCGAAATGCACTTTTAAATAGTGTAATGAGAAACAGAGAGAGAGAGAGAGAGAGAGAGAGAGAGAGAGAGAGAGAGAGAGAGAGAGAGAGAGAGAGAGAGAGAGAGAGAGAGAGAGAGAGATTTAAAAAAGCATTTAATAAAATAGAAAATATGGCAGCATTGTCAACATCTATTTAACTGAATAATTTGTCAACTTTTAAATACAATAAAATAAAACAAATAAACAAATAAATGAATAAAGTTAAATTTTCTCGTGATCCATTTTACAATACGAACAAAAAATACGTGAATCAGATTGCGATGACTACATACAAAAAACATAATAATAATATTAATTTCAACATTAGCTTTCTTATCCCCTGTTTTATCCGGCAAGATGGTCAAGTGTTTAATTTGCAGTAAGAAAATAATGTCTCGAGCTAATTAACATTTGATAACTTCTCAAAACACAAACTGCAATATATTTCAGTGAAAAAAAAACACCGTTTAGATATCACTCACTTTATAGGGTATGAATGAACAACTTTTCTTGTGTAGTGAGGCTTTGCTTTGACAGGTAAATGTCAATACTGAAAAACAAACCGCAGCGGGAAGCTAACTGACTACACTGGTAGAATACTCAGGTGAAGCAGTCGAGACAAACATTTCTAACTAGTACATCTCTTCGCGGTTCTGTTATTTATCTGAAGACATCGGATATCTCCACTTTTGAATCTTAACCGACCATAGACATAATATAATTTCTGCCTTAAATAAATTTCTTTTACAGTTACGTACAAGTAAAATTCACTTCTTTTTATGATCGAAATAAAATTTATTTCTATTGATACGAAATATTATTTTTTATTCATTTTATTTATTATTTTTTATTATTATTATTTATTATTTGTTATTATTCTTATTCTTATTGTTCTTCTTATTATTATTATTATTTGTTATTATTATTATTATTATTATTATTATTATTATTATTATTATTATTATTTTGAGGACTAATGGAATTACATAATTAGACACCGGTAACAAATAATATAATAAAATGGCTTAATCATTGATTATAACGCATTGTTTATGTTGTTTATGTATCATTAAAACATCACTGAATTACGTAATTCGGGGACGTTTTAAAACCAGCTGTTTACTATTGAGAATTCACTAATGTAACTATTGAGCGGCAAAGTGTGTGCGTGTGTAAGGGAAGAAATATTGTTATTCGTTAACATAATTCGTCGATTAGGCTTATCCTTGGGTTTTTATTCCTTTTCCAACACTCTATAACACAATATTATCTTAAAACCAGCGCTTCATCTAATTTTCTTGGTTACACGAGAAACATCATTGACTGACTTATCCGTTTGTTCAGTCAAATATTGCAATTTGAAGTTGTACTAGAGAATAATGAAATAATGGGTTAAGTACATTCTCTGTATTTCCTTGTTAGGCTGCATTTGTGTCCGACAGCCAGTCTACTCTAACAACAAAATAAAAAAAAAATACGACAATAAAAATTTGGCACACCGCAATTTCATGAAAACGCAATTTTTGCTCCTTTGAGTAATAATAGTCACATCATCTCAAAAATAAATAAATAAATACATAAATACATAAAATACAAAATTAATTATGATGTCGAAATAAGATAAGGTACTGTTACTTTGAAGAAAACCCAACAAAAATGAATGTTTGTAATTGTTTTAAAAAAAAAAAACCAAAATTATAATCTTCTTCCGACCTTTTTCCTTCTCGTGTTGTAGAGCAGTGAGAACGTGGCTTGTTTTTTAAACTTCGTTTATTTCGAGTTGGTGTGTAACGACCGCCGCAGACGCTGCTGGGCTAACTGGAAGTAAATGTATATTTGATGTCGTATTATTATTGACTGTTAAAGACGAGAGACTCAAGGGAGAGGCATCACGCAACGCGAACTTCCTGTTACGAAACCAGCAGCGTCTGCGTTTAGTAGTCATCACAGATTACACACTCGCCTGCTCAGCTTTCGCTTTTGTTAAGCGTCACAATCGTCATCATGTTGAGCCGAATAACATGTTAAATACTGAACATAGTATTTTCTAAATAAACCCACTGTTCCACCCTTTTTTATCAAAAAACCCCAACACGGAATGTCTGTAGAAAAGTCTAGCTAATATCGTACGTAGATAACATACACAGATCCCTAGATCTCATGAAACAGCATGTAGTATATATCTTTAATTAATTGTTGACAATACACAATGTTTTGTGTGTGCGTGTATGTGTGTGTTTGTGCGTGAATACTAATTTATTAAAATAGAAGCAAAAATATACAGCTGAATATGTACAGAAAACAGAGCAATTTGTAATATATTAAGTAACGTCTTACAGAAAAATTAGTGTTGTCTGTGTACAAAACGATAAGTTAATAACATCTGACGAGCAAGCATTGTAATTATACATATTCCTTGAAACCGTGCTGAAAATATGTAACATCTGGAATCTTGTGTGTAAATAATTATACTAATATAATATTAATTAAGAAAATAATGGAACAGTATACGAATATGTTTATTTAGAATCTAGACTGTAGACTGGAAATATTAAATCGTACTTTTATTAAATAGTTATTATGATAATGATAGACGTAGTGGATAGACTACAAATACTACTGTCGAAACACGTACATAGACCCGAAGACTATAAACAATAATGTAATATATGGACATAGATTCTTGACTTAAATATTATGTACGTACCTAAACTGTAGACTGTAAATAATAGTATAAGATGGCTAGGGGACATTCTGGACTGTAAATAACACGCTGGACAATACACTCTAATTAACAGTATGAGACGTAGGTATCTACACAGTAGAGTTTCTCTAATATGTTTTAATATTATATGTTTAAATAATAGATGGAAAATAATAATACTACGTACAATATTTATATTAATATTACTCACATACCTAGACTGTTCAGTTAAATGCTAATATTAGGCACATAGCTAGACTGTTCAGTTAAATGCTAATATTAGGCACATAGCTAGACTGTTCAGTTAAATGCTAATATTAGGCACATACCTAGACTGTTCAGTTAAATGCTAATATTAGGCACATAGCTAGACTGTTCAGTTAAATGCTAATATTAGGCAAAGCTAGACTAAACTGTAGACTTTAAACATTAATATTAGACACATACCTATTAGGAAAATTTTAATATTATTATATACCTAGACTGCAGAGTTAAATATCAATATTAGACAGATATCTAATCTATAGCGTTAAATACTAAAACTAGACCTAGACTGTACAGTTAAATACTAATAGTAGACACATACCTAGACTGTAGATTTGTAAATGCTAATCTTAGACACATCACATAAACTGCAGAGAGTAAATACTAATATTTTACACTTAACTAAACTAAAGATAGTAAATACTAATAATTGTTTGCAAAACCCTATAGTGTAAACTGTAAATACTAATAATTATTAGATAGATACCTCGACTATATCTAGACTGTAGACTTAAATACTAATTAGTGACATACTGGAATGTAGATATGTAGATACTAATATTATACACATACTTAGACTGTAAATATTAAGATTAGAAACATACTAGACTGTAGATTGTAAATACTAATATTAAACACATGCTAGACTAGATTGTAAATATTAATATTAGACATATACTACTAGACTGTAGACTGTAAACACTAATATTAAACACATACCAGACTGTAGACTGTAAATACTAATATTAGACATATACTAATTTGTAGACTGTAAATACTAGTATTAGACACATACCAGACCGTAGACTAAATGCTAATATTAGACACATACCAGACTGTAGACTAAATACTAATATTAGGTACATACCTAGACTGTAGACTGTAAATGCTAATATTAGACACATACCTAGACTGTAGACTAAATGCTAATATTAGACACATATCTAGACTGTAGACTAAATACTACTATTAGACACATACCTAGACTGTAGACTGTAAATGCTAATATTAGACACATACCTAGACTGTAGACTGTAAACACTACTATTAGACACATACCTAGACTGTAGACTGTAAATGCTAATATTAGACACATACCTAGACTGTAGACTGTAAACACTAATATTAGACAATATCTAGACTGTAGACTGTAAATACTAATATTAGACATATACTAATTTGTAGACTGTAAATACTAGTATTAGACACATACCAGACCGTAGACTAAATGCTAATATTAGACACATACCTAGACTGTAGACTAAATACTAATATTAGGTACATACCTAGACTGTAGACTGTAAATGCTAATATTAGACATACCTAGACTGTAGACTGAATACTACTATTAAACACATACCTAGACTGTAGACTGTAAACACTACTATTAGACACATACCTAGACTGTTGACTAAATGCTAATATTATACACATTCCTAGACTGTAGACTAAATGCTAATATTAGACACATACCTAGACTGTAGACTAATTACTACTATTAGACACATACCTAGACTGTAGACTGTAAATGTATCCCTCTGTTTCCACAGAGTACAGACTTATGTAGTCTCCGATATACAGGTGTTCTCCCACGTTGCTGTTTGTCATCATCTTGAAGTCAGAAAGGTATCACTGAAAAACAAAACACTCATTACTCATTTTCTTCTTCTTCGCTGAAGACTGCTAAGGAAAATAATTAAATAAAAATTTTATGTTTTTAGAAATTGCTTGTAAAACAGGCAGAATCAAACATTAATTTCCAGTGTTTATTAAATAATAGGACATGAGTGCTTGGTCACGTGGGAGCATTTATCTATTATCTATATGCAGAATAAATATGCAAATACGCATCAGACAATGTCGTCACAGTCTCTTAACATAACCTAACAGAATAAACAGTAGTTGGGAAAAATCAGACAAATACAGTAAAATAATACATACAATCCAGGAATGTTGCGCCGTAATACTGATACTTAATCGTTTTGTGGTGAAAGTTAATTGCATAGATTTATTTTGAAATAATTACTAACGGTGATATAATTAATATATGGTTAAAATATAGTGATAGTAGTAATAGTAGTATCAGTAGTAGTAGTAGTAGTAGTAGTAGTAGTTGTTAGTAGTAGTAGTAGTTGTTGTAGTAGTTGTAGTAGTAGTAGAAGCTGTTGTAGAGTAGCAATAATAATAATAATAATAATAATCTCGGATTTATCCCAAACGAACAGCTGTATTTAAAACTTCACGTACTGTTATGGAAAACGTGAATAATTAATTTTGCATGGGAATAGTAAACAGGCTGCATGACAGCAAACTAAAAGTATCCAGTGAACCAAGTACTTCGTATTCAGTGTAGCGTGAACAACACAGCTCAACACAGATTCATTACAGAACACAACACTGAAACAAGTTAAACATGAAAAGGCTACATTCTAGAGTTTATCTAGTTGTATAGTAAAAATAATTATTAAATCATCTGAATTTAAATGACAGCTTAAATCGTCTGAATTTAAATGACAGCTTAAATTGTCTGAATTTATATGACAGCTTGAATCGTCTGAATTTAAATGACAGCTTAAATCATCTGAATTTAAATAACAGCTTAAATCGTCTGAATTTAAATGACTGCTACTGTTTAATATTTGTTTAAGATTGTCGTATTAAGTCAGGGCTCTTCATAGTTAGAGGTCTGTTATTTTTCTTTCTGCGACACATGATTAAAATTATGACACGTTAAAATATTCAGCAATTCACGTCACAAAAAGACGTATCGACAGACTGAACAATACGTTAGAAGAAAAACTTTGCTGGTTTATTTAATTATATTTTTTTTACTGCAAATCAAAGCACCATTAAACTGATTTACAATTTAGCAAGTTATTTTGTATTTATTTACACCATCGATTACGTGTATTCCTGATTTTTAAAAAAAACAAAAAAACTTTTATTGCCCTACTTTTTCTTCTAGTCTGTATTACCACAATAGTTGGTTTTTTGGAATTTTCAAAAAGCAAACAGTTTCAATCGCTCTACGATTTTTATGGCAATCGTTTATGTTTGTTTTGTAGTTTCTAGCTCAGTACAAAGCAGTGATAAATTACAGCGAGACAATTGATTAACGGTCGACTTTTCTATCTGCACATTTTGTAATCAGTTTTGTTTGTTTACGCCTTTGAGCCAGAACTCCATTCATCACGACCCACCACCTGATATTTTTATTAATTAAAAAAAAAAAAAAAAAAAAAAAAAAAAAGAAAACACGATTATTGATAGCAATGGAATCCGCAGTGATGCGAAAATTACTGAATGAAACCAGTTTTACTTCTGTCTGTCTCTTCAGTAATCCGGCTGATCAAAGTGTTGTTTATACACTTGTGTTAGTAGTTAATACGTACATGTAATAATTATATATACTCGTCACATATAAACCACTGTATTTAATAAATAATTAAATAAATAAATTAATAAATAAATGCATAGATAGATAGATCCATACATACACCCACACATACATAAATACACACATACATGCATACATACTTACATCCATCCATCCATCCATCCATCCATCCATCCATCCATCCATACATATATACCTACATACAAACAAACAAACAAACATACATACATACATACATACATACATACATACATACATACATACATACATACATACATACACAGATACATATATTCATACATACATACATATATACATGCATACATACATACATACATATATTCACACAATTACAATAATATTATAAACGTTATTATCGTCTATAACTCACATTTTGTTCACGTAACATTGGATTACTCACTTCAGTGTAACAGCTAAAGCAATGACATGAATGAGTAAGTTACAGTAACTTTTATTTCTTCAGTTCGATATGCCAGCTGCAGGTGTAACAGACTGAAACACACCCAGGCTCTTAATTCAAAGACTTTTCGACAACGTGTTACATTATAACCTCAGCGTCCTAATGACCATCATCATTACTGACATCATCGTCATCATCATCAGGAACATTTAAATAAGTATTGCGGAAAAGTTTTTTTTTTTTTGTTTTTTTGTTGTAGAAAGCAACAGAAATTATTTACTGATTTACAACATTAACTTAGAGTGCGAGTTTATTATTATTATTATTATTATTATTATTATTATTATTATTATTACTATATAATTACAGTAACATTTTTCTTTTTCTTTTCTTTTTGCCCCCTTCAACACAAAATAATAACACCACTTACCACTAACAAAAAGAAGAAGTGATGAAATCTTCACAAAAGTAGTGTAAATCCACAAAAAGAATTGTTTTCCAAAACATAAGTTCAATACGTAAAGTTCACTGCAAGTAGAAAGCGTATCCACAACATTGCTGATTGAAACATACTGTTTTACCATCAGTTTCTCAGAAATATGGCAACCAATCAAACCGCTCTCCAGAAGGCGTTTTATTAGCCATCCAAAAGAGGCTGGAAAAGACGCCTGTCCAATGAAATGTCGCCTACGTCACAAAAGCCCCTGAACAGAATGGGACGTCCCAAGCTGTTGCGAGGAAAAGTAGTTATTTCTCCACGGAGCGCGTAAGTTACCGCGTAATTAATAATGGCGCATTTTAATACTTCAGTGACAAAATAATTAAACAATTAGTGCACAGATATCTACTGGTACCTGTCAGCTGAGCAGTCTTTTATTTTAAATAATAACTGAAAATGATCTGATGTATTCGTTTACCTTTTATACTGCTTTTTTTTTTTTTTATTTTTTTTTAATAATAGTAACAATAATAAAGTAATAATAATATTAATAATTTATGTGTGTATATTTGTATGAATGTATGTATGTATGTATGTATGTATAATATGTGTGTTTATGAATATATGTGTATATGCATGCATGTATGTATATATGTATGTATGTATGTATGTATATATGTATGTATGTATGTATATAATATGTGTTTATGTGTGTATGTATGTATTGTGTGTATGTGTGTGTGTATATATATATATTTTAATTGCTTGCTGTTGTTGTTGTTACACTGTGATAACGTCTGTTGTGGTGCACTGTGTTTGCTGCTGGAGAGACGTGCGTGCAAAACGCCATCACGAGGAAGACATCTGGCTGCAGTTTCCATCAGACGAGTGAGTGGACCCAGCTCGCGGGACGGGTAGCAATTGTGGCTGTGAATTAATGAACATATCTCATTTCCAGTTAGGAAGCTCGATTTAACCCGATGGATATTGATTGATTTTTATCAAGCAAAACTTGCCGGCATCTTTCAGTGGAATGTTGCTTGTGAAATATCGATGCCCTAAGTTTTCATATTTGTGAAATTTGATGTTAAACTGACTGAAGGGAACGGAGGAAGCGATAGAGATGCGTTCTGTCAGAATGCGGTGTTTCTTCTATTCAGGTGCTTAAGCTGAATGTAGGTCGTTCCGCGTTGTGTGGCAAACGTTATCCAGTAGTTATTCAAACGTCCACCAAAAGAAAGAAAAATTTAATTGGATTTGGGCGTTTCTCTATCAGAAAAATTGTTTTACTATTTCCTTCCCCTCCAAGTCTGTTATATTAATTTTATATTATTTATCAACAATAACAAATGTGTGTTTGTATGTGTGCGTGTATATATATATATATATATATATATAAAGATATATATATATAAAAAGATAGAAAGAAAATCTGAAATTTTTAATATTATCTATTTTTTTATCTTCGGTTTCTTCTGAAGAAAGACATCAATCTCTCAGTTAACTGTTTTTATTAACATTATTTATAAAGAGTTATTAAGAAAACAGCGTCATCAAAAATGTCACTCGCCATGTTATTTATTAGATGATGATAAACAGTTTGGTGTTTATCAACACAAGTCTGCGTACTGACTAGATTATGTCAGCCGGGGGTGCTTAACAATTCAAGACTACTAGATTATGTAGAAAAAAGTTATTAACAAAACATGTTTAAACACTAACTGAATTTTGTGCAACAAGTCTACGTACTACCTCGATTACGTAGACAGTCGTGTCTAAGTCTACGTACTAACTCGGGGATGTTTAATATTATAAATCTACATAGTAAATGGATTATTTAGACAGTCGTGGTCACATTACAAGTCTACGTACTACCTAGATCATGTAGACAGTCGTGGTCACAATACAAGTCTACGTACTACCTCGATTACGTAGACAGTGGTGGTCACAATACAAGTATACGTACTACATCGATTACGTAGACAGTCGTGGTCACAATACAAGTCTACGTACTAACTCGATTACATAGACAGTGGTGGTCACAATACAAGTATACGTACTAACAAAATGACGTTGACAGTGGTGGTCACTATACAAGTCTACGTACTAAATCGATTACGTAGACAGTCGTAGTCACAATACAAGTCTACGTACTAACTCGATTACGTAGACAGTGGTGGTCACAATACAAGTCTACGTACTAACTCCCTCCCGGACAGCTGCTACCTGGACACCTGCCCGACAGGACAATTGCCCTCCCATTTTGTCTTCCAATAATGATTTTCAAGCATAATGACATATATACATGTATAAGGATACATTTTTTAATACTTAAAAAAAAACAGACAACATATAAAATGAAATTCAGAATAGTCTGTCCACAGTTCTCTAGTAAAGCTTTGTATAGCAACAGTTCATTCACAAGTACAGGTTCAACTATAACGAGGTATACTACGGCACTTCTTACAAGAGTTCAGTGACACTTTTCAGTTTTCACACTTTTATATTGTGTGCTATTTCACTCAAATAGTCCAGGACGTGTCGGTTTTCACGCTGTCTGACCAGTCAGAACAAATGCAGTGATGCTTCTTGGTATTTTCGATGGTATTTACCCCGCCAATCATCTGGTTTATTTCCAGTTTATTAGTGCTTGTTCACACTTTAAAATGTCCATAAACTTCCAGACATTCAGATGGTAGGAACCAATGTTTGACTGGAAGCATCGGTGCCACCCTTCCACGAAGTTGTTAGTCCGCACCAAATTCTTTTCCAACCTCTGGTGCATGTTCCACATGCCAACATTGTAACATGGATCATGTCTGCGACCAGCTCTGCCATACTGGCAACTGATGAAGTTGTCCTCAAAGTATTTCAGTATTTGTAATACAGGTCATCATCATCAGCTTCTAATAGTGCTTCAAAAGCTGCCATTACTTCATGCACTGGAATGAATGCAACTGCAGCTATCTGATGGATCAATAAAACAAACTCTTCATCAGTATTGTAACGAACTGACAAACTGAATTTGGCGCCAGATACATTGGCACAAATGAAAGAAGCATCCCGTCACAGTACAGTTTAGCTTTACAGACGTGTTGTCTTCTTCCTTCACACTCGTAAGAAATCACTGCACTGCTGGGTTTCATTCTATTAGACATATACATAGTTTTCAAAGGCAAGTTTTGGATGACCACACTCTGAGTCAATGAACTTCATCTTATAGAATAGAATATTTTTGCTACAAGGCATGACCTAATATACAGTTTCATTCATCTCAATTAAAGATCACTTGCAAAATCAAAGGAATCTTTAGCATTTAATTAGCCTGAATTAGTAATTAGATGACTCTAGTTAGCTTTGATTTTAAATAATATTTTATAAGATTTTTTAGCAGTTCAAAGTAATCCAAATGCCTTTACTCAAGTTTAATTAGTAATTAGCTGACTCTAGTTAGTATTGACTAATTTATTGGAATTAGTAATCCAAATTCCTTTAATCAAGTTTAATGTAACACACTTTGACTAATTTGTTGGAATGTTGCTTAAAAACCATTCTGATCGGAATATTTGAAGAAAAGTTGGGGGCAGTTGTCCAGGGGGCAATTGTCCGGATACCAAATTTACATACTAACTCGATTATGTAGACAATGATGATCACAATACAAACTTAGGTACTAATTAGGTACTGCAAACAGGGCTGTTTGACAGCACATACATACACGTACTAACTAGGTGATTACAGACTGGGGTGATTAATGACCTAAATAACATACTCTACAAATGCATTCAAAACAGAGCGTTTTGATTAGTATTTTATCATCGTGTCTGTATTAAATATACACAAATTAACCGCTGGAGCGTGGAGTTCTTCACAAAAGCTGTATTACCATCATTTCTGGTTATTGATTTACCAGTTAATTTCTATTGTACGACCACTACAAGTAGATTAACTAAATAAACAGTTCAGATAGACAACACAAACATGTTAAACTAGACATAAAGTTTCATTATTTAAAATATAATCTCTTTGTTTCGCTTTCATAAAGCAGGCGATATTATATTAAAATATCACGTTTCGTTTGTAATAGTTTTGTTACGATACGAATAAACAGCACAAACACACATACTGCACATTTCGGCGTATAACATGGAATTTGAACTTCAAAAATAATGTCCGAAACCGTCTCGCCTCCCACGTATAAAACTGGAGCATTAATATTTTGTGGTTTCGAGTGTTCGTTGGTTATGGAGACAAGCAAAAAAAAAAACCCACACTCACTCGTGAACCGCTAACAGAATCCAATAAATTCTGTATAATCAACACTTTGTTGCTCAGCAATGTCTGTATGATCGTTACTGTGGTTGTTAAAAGTTACCCATTTGGTGTACTCTTGTACAACGAGGTTAGCTCAAAACCAGTCTTTTACATGAAAATCTTGAGAGTCATCGTGTGCACACTCAGTCATGTTATATCTTTTATGTACGGTATGGCATTTATGCATACAAGTTATTGTTTTAAATTTTACAGTTCGAGTTCCCAGTAATCAACTACTAAACGCAAATTTAATAACAATATGTTTGGTCAAATCGCTGAAAAACTAATTTTGATCTTATTTATTTATTTAATTATTTATTTATTGTTTTATAATTGCTGTTTGTTATTCATCATCAGTATTATTATTATTAGTGTAAGTCCTGTTCTTTATTCAAATATTCCTGTAGTTCTGTGTCAGGACAAGATGTATAATGTACATGATTCATTCACTGTCAGCTGGTTTAACCGATATACTCTTTGTACTGGGAATTCACGAGGTGAAGTACAACTTTATGACTCTATAGCTTAATGATAGAGTTCACGAGTGAACATACAGTAATGTCAATCTCATTTCAACGATTCCTTAACAGCCCAGGAGCCGATTTTCAAAAAAGACCTAAAAAAATTATTTCGTGGCACCCCAAGTAGTCAGAAGCTTTGATGGTAGATTTAGTTTGAGCATCACCCCAGGAATGTTTTAGGACCGGTAGCTCTCTCAGATTGTGGTATCGTTAATTTGCTAGGGCGGTTTGAAGGTAGGGGTGTTGAAAAATATAAATTTTACACTTATACACATAACAATTATTAGTCAGCGTAACAAATTCTTCCATTTGTGAATATAATTTTAATTCATGGGTTGCCAGGAACAATATTAGCGATGTTATATGCGAAAAAAAAAAAAAATATTATTACCAAAGCAGCCATTTTTCAAAAAGCCGACATTCAAATTTGATTTTGGAAACAATTTTTCTCCTTCAAATAAATTTATTTATTGTGCACGAGTATTCAGAAAGATTTTATTTAGGTTATCTTACGTCGTCGCCTTGTTAACAACGTTCAAAACGACATTTATTCTTATCAGTAAATTCTCACCTTTAAATAAATATATATGTGCTGTGTATGTGTTTTTGTATGCGTGTGCGTGCAAGCGTATTTCTCGGTGCTCTGGTGTAGAATGAGGCAGGCTGAAGAATGCGTGAATAGATCACAAAATCAAGATAGTGCCTGATTTTTCAAGGTAACAGAGGGGAAACCGGCTTTTAATCAATTTTTTTTTGTATTCAGATCAGTTAAGAAAAGATTATTAAATCGTTACTGGCATTCACTGAATGATTACATTGCACTGAATGAACAAGATCGATTGTTAAACGCTAACAAATATCGCTGATGTGGAGTTATATAATAATAAATGTGACGAGCAGAGAAAATTAAAAATAACAGAATAACAAAACAGTCTGCTTGCTCATTTATAAACTGTATCTCCCTTTATGCGTTCTTTTTATTATTATTATTATTTATTTATTTTTTATTTTTATAGTTTTTATTTATTATTATTATTATTTTTTTTTTGAAACCTGGTATTTCCATTTGCAAAGTTTTGTTGCAGGATAGGGACCAATTTATATATTATATTATTTATTATTATTATCATATTGTAACCTGTATGTTTTTGTGCATAGGGACATACATATACATAGAGAGTTTGTTTCATAATAAAATATATATTCTCAGTTTATGTACGTGTATGTTATATCAGTGTGTGTGTGTGTGTGTGTGTGTGTGTGTGTGTGTGTGTGTGTGTGTGTGAATGTTTTTATATGTATATGTGCTGTATGAGTGTGTGTCTCTACGCATATATATATATGTGTGTGTGTGTGTGTGTGTGTGTGTGTGATAAGTTATCACTTTCTTAAGATACCAGCGTTATCTGAGTATATTTTTTAAGTCATTTATTTCTTTTATCCTGCAATCGTAAATAACAGAAGATTACCCTCTCTAGAGTATTAGCTTGACGCGTTTGTTATTTTTTAAAGAAAATCAGCAATTGTTATAACTGTGTGCGGGGGGGGAGTGATTCAAGAGTAATTAACTAAAATAAAAATATAGATAATTATCTGTTCATCTTATCTTGCAACTACATACAATAAGTGCAGGAAACACAAACACACATACACACACACACACACACACACAAACGCACACACATAAACATATACATATAATTACAAAGTGTTCTGTAATACATCCAAAAAAGAGGGTGTGTCTCAGTTCTTGTGATAAAGACACGTTTAATTCATTGCCAAATGACGTCTTAATGTCCAAGAACATTAACTCTGTAATTACCATATTATCGAATTCCAGATGATTAATACAGTTAGACTCCTCAAAACCAGTTTCTCGTTACTCTGGAATTTCTCCAAAACCGGATGATTTCCACAGACCCCTGATTCATTTAAACTCAAAAAATACCAAACAAACAAACATATAACAAGAAAAAAAAAAAATTAATAATAAAATAAATTAATTAATTTTGTTCATTTGTTTTTATTGTTATAAGACATTTTGTTGCAGAGTTTGTCTAAGTGTATACAAATTTTCATTTCAGTAATATTACTTGCTGTTTAAAACTCCCACCAAATCGAGAGCAAGAACATACATATTACATGTACAAACCTACATCCTAGCTAAATAAGAGCCTATCTACCTGTCTACCTATCTCCTACCTACCTACACACACTCACACTCACACTCACACACACATACACACACACACACACACACACACACACACACATGACACACACACACACACACACACACACACACACACACACACACACACACACACACACACACACACACACACACACACACACACACACACACACACACATACACACACACACACACACACACACACACACACACACACACACACACACACACACACACACACACACACACACACACACATACACACACACACATTCACACATACACAAACACACACAAATAAACAGAGAAATAGATTTTGAGTTTGTAAACGTGGCGCCGGACAGTACGGAGAGAGGGAAATTATCTACTTGTTTGTGAAAAAACCTCGGAACTGAGACAAAAATCTAAACACGATCTGCTCCAATCTTTTGCCTTTCCAGACACCAACTGTCAGAACGCAGAGTCAGCGTCAATTTAGACTCTGACATCAATTTTACCAGCGTCAAATGAACAGTCCATTATGTCGGCAACTTACATATTTTTGTATGCTTTTAATTATTATTAAATCGTAAAGACTAACGTCGAATTACTCTTTGTGACAAACATGTGTGCTGCTTGCTGCATCACGGCTCCCAGTAAACCAATAAATGATTGAAAGCATACACAACGTCCAGCACAGCGGCTCAGTTCATCATAATGAACAATCAGCTAATTTCCCAGTAGACCGCCCTTTTACGAAGTCTGTTAGAAATCACCTCAGAAATGGGTCATTCTAATTTCTCTCTTTCTTTCCTTCTTTGCTCCTCCTCTTCATTTTTTCTTTCTATCTTTGACCAGCCATCGTTCAAAAGCTGACCTGAGATGGGGTTTTTTTGGTCCGTTTCCAGCAATTTGAGGCGTTTGTACACAGACGATGTTTTGTAAATATGACTCGCCAGTTAGTGGCGGAGCGTGATTGTCTCTGTTTTTAAATGTTTTTATTATTATTTTTATTATTATTTTTATTATTATTATTATTATTATTATTGTTGTTGTTGTTGTTGTTGTTGTTGTTGTTGTTTTTGTTCTTGTTGTTCTTGTTCTTGTTAAATCTTTACATACATTTTTTATTTTTTTTAATAATTTATATTGAAATCATATTCCTCACTTCTAATCCATTACGATTAAACTGACATAATAATAATAGTAATAGTAATAATAATAATAATAATAATAATAATAATAATAATAATAATAATAATAATAATAAAACACGTAATAATAGTAAGACAAAAACATGAGCAATAACGAGTACTTAAAATAAAAACTAGACAAAATTACGTTTTCCATAAACCATATTTCATTTCCAGGTTTCAAGAAAGAAAAAACCTTTTGACTGAACTCTGCTACTTCTGCTTCTTTTTTCTTATATAGCAGGCATATCTCCATTCATATTTCTTGTTCGTCTTTTTTCTTCTTCTTCTTCTTCTTTGTTTTTATACAGCAAGTAATATTACTGCAATGAAAATTTGTAAACACTTTCACAAATTCAGTAACAAAATGTCTTATAACAATAAAAACAAATTTACAAAATTCGTTCGTGTCTTGCGACTCTGACATCCAAAGTTTATTGTAAACGGCTCGTACATTAAACAAGTTAACTCACCCCTGGGTTTAACCGCTTTCTCTGGAAGTTTTCAGTTTTCAGTTACGTCATTAAGCAACTAAAATGAATTTACTCAATGAAAATCTGTGAAATGCAACATCAGCGATCTTTCTCCAATTTTCAAAACGTCAGAAATACAACACGAATGTGTGTTGTTTTGCAGTTGCTGAAACAATCTCAAGAGCTGAAGTGAGAGCTGTGTATTGATTTATGCATTCACTTGTAACGCAGCAAATCTTTTCATCCGATAAATAACAATGAAGTCCATTTCCTTCTTATCTCTGATATGTAAATATAAAACATAAATAGTTTTGTTTGTTCCTCATGTATGAATATTATCAGATATGTACATATATACATAGACAAAACTGAACAGCTATCAGTTAATGAGAAATATCAAACAGAATTTGAGCTCTATATACATATATATTTACATACACAGACATATACATACATACATACATACATACATACATACATATATGCATACATACATATGTATACATACAAATAAATACACACAGAGGTAAGATTCAAACGCTGGACGTAATGCTACCTATTTCTTTTTCTTTTTAATTAATTTAAAAATAATAATAATAACGTCTATATTTTAAATTGAAACGATGATTATACAATTTTTTTTACACGTTATTTAAAGTATTTTAGTATCTCATTATGCTTCAAACAATGATCTTCTCGTGAGACTGTTAAACTGTTCGCTGTTTATTTTCATTTTACCACTTTATCAGCAATCGTATGGCAAAAAGTGTTCTCTCTCGTGTAAAATACACACACATACAGACAAATACACACGCACGCACACGCATACACACACACAAATAAACATAGGCACACAGTCCCTTGTGCTAATCATTTACAATCTCCGAGTTAATTCTCATAAACATGCCAATACAAAAAACACATAAGATCTATAGAAGAAAAAAAAAAAGAGTAATATATTCATTCATCAGTTTTCTTGAATTATGAAATTTATAAAAGAAATAAATCCTGAGAGGTTTATTTTAATATTTTACATGTGTGGTTGTGGTTTTCATACAGCTGTATGAACATCGGATATTCGCTTTCTTTCACTGCAAGATTATATTGATTGAAAGATATTTCCCGAAAAAAAAATAAATAAAAACAATAATAATAATAATAATAAAATAACAGGAGTTATTTGTGATATATCTGTCGGTCAATTTACTAAATTGCTTGAATTGGTGTCAAGCTCTCAAATCTTGCGAGATGGATCTATTACCAATTTGTATTCAAAGACAGGAACTGTGTCTTTGTGGAACGCGGTTTAGACATTCTTCTCTTCCTCTTAATGTGTATGGGATTTAATGCGTGTACTACAGTAGTGTGTATATAGACGTAATGGTGTATATTAGAGTTGTGTATATAGCCGTAATGGTGTATATTAGAGTTGTGTATATAGACGTAATGGTGTATTAGAGTTGTGTATATAGACGTAATGGTGTATATTAGAGTTGTGTATATAGCCGTAATGGTGTATATTAGAGTTGTGTATATAGACGTAATGGTGTATTAGAGTTGTGTATATAGCCGTAATGGTGTATATTAGAGTTGTGTATATAGCCGTAATGGTGTATATTAGAGTTGTGTATATAGACGTAGTGGTGTATTAGAGTTGTGTATATAGCCGTAATGGTGTATATATTAGAGTTGTGTATATAGCCGTAATGGTGTATATTAGAGTTGTGAATATAGACGTAATGGTGTATATTAGAGTTGTGTATATAGCCGTAGTGGTGTATTAGAGTTGTGAATATAGACGTAATGGTGTATATTAGAGTTGTGTATATAGCCGTAATGGTGTATATTAGAGTTGTGTATATAAACGTAGTGGTGTATTAGAGTTGTGTATATAGCCGTAATGGTGTATATTAGAGTTGTGTATATAGCCGTAATGGTGTATATTAGAGTTGTGTATATAAACGTAATGGTGTATTAGAGTTGTATATATAAACGTAATGGTGTATTAGAGTTGTGTATATAGACGTAATGGTGTATTAGAGTTGTATAGAGTTGTATTGGAGTTGTATATATAAACGTAATGGTGTATTAGAATTGTCTTTGTGGACGTAGTGGTGTATTAGAGTTGTGTATATAGCCGTAATGGTGTATATTAGAGTTGTGTATATAGACGTAATGGTGTATATTAGAGTTGTGTATATAGACGTAATGGTGTATATTAGAGTTGTGTATATAGACGTAATGGTGTATATTAGAGTTGTGTATATAGACGTAATGGTGTATTAGAGTTGTGTATATAGCCGTAATGGTGTATATTAGAGTTGTGTATATAAACGTAGTGGTGTATTAGAGTTGTGTATATAGACGTAATGGTGTATATTAGAGTTGTGTATATAGACGTAATGGTGTATATTAGAGTTGTGTATATAAACGTAATGGTGTATTAGAGTTGTATATATAAACGTAATGGTGTATTAGAGTTGTGTATATAGACGTAATAGTGTATTAGAGTTGTCTTTGTGGACGTAGTGGTGTATTAGAGTTGTGTATATAGCCGTAATGGTGTATATTAGAGTTGTGTATATAGACGTAATGGTGTATATTAGAGTTGTGTATATAGACGTAATGGTGTATATTAGAGTTATGTATATAGACGTAGTGGTGTATATTAGAGTTGTGTATATAGACGTAGTGGTGTATATTAGAGTTGTGTATATAGACGTAATGGTGTATAAGGTTGTGTATATAGACGTAATGGTGTATTAGAGTTGTGTATATAAACGTAGTAGTGTATTAGAGTTGTGTATATAGCCGTAATGGTGTATATTAGAGTTGTGTATATAGACGTAATGGTGTATATTAGAGTTGTGTATATAGACGTAGTGGTGTATATTAGAGTTGTGTATATAGACGTAGTGGTGTATATTAGAGTTGTGTATATAGACGTAATGGTGTATTAGAGCTAATGGTGTATATTAGAGTTGTGTATATAAACGTAATGGTGTATTATTGTGTATATAGACGTAATGGTGTATATTAGAGTTGTGTATATAGACGTAATGGTGTATATTAGAGTTGTGTATATAGACGTAGTGGTGTATATTAGAGTTGTGTATATAGACGTAGTGGTGTATATTAGAGTTGTGTATATAGACGTAATGGTGTATAAGGTTGTGTATATAGACGTAATGGTGTATATTAGAGTTGTGTATATAAACGTAGTAGTGTATTAGAGTTGTGTATATAGCCGTAATGGTGTATATTAGAGTTGTGTATATAGACGTAATGGTGTATATTAGAGTTGTGTATATAGACGTAATGGTGTATATTAGAGTTGTGTATATAAACGTAGTAGTGTATTAGAGTTGTGTATATAAACGTAGTAGTGTATTAGAGTTGTGTATATAGACGTAATGGTGTATATTAGAGTTGTGTATATAAATGTAGTAGTGTATTAGAGTTGTGTATATAGACGTAATGTTAGAATTGGATGTATAGACGTAATGGTGTGTTAGATTATTTAAAAAGACATAGTCGTGAAGTTGAGTTATGTATGTGACGTAATATAGATTTTTTTAATAAAAAGAAATTATTAATAATAACATTTAAAATAAAAAACACAACAAATGTAATATAACTCAAAACGTGCAGATAAATAATAAATATTTAATTAACGAACACTCGGATAACAGACAGCGCACTGCACAGAGAAGCAGCTAACTAACTCACTGATGAATAAACGACATTATGTGTGAACATGTTTTAACTGTTAGGAAAATTGCTGGGATTAACTACAGGATCTCCTTTCTGAAAAACAGCGCCATTCTGACTCTCTCCTAGCGACATCTATATATCGTATAGTTCTGAAACAATAACAGCAACAACGGTTGTAATGATGACAACAACAAGAATACAGAAACAACAAGAACAACAATAGTTAATTAATTAATTAATTAATCAAACTGTTATTTTATTAGGTAAAATACAAAACAACACAACAGACGTAATAAAGAGGAACGAACTCGTGTCCTAATACACATCGCCCAGTGGTTTAACAACACAGTTCACTCGCTTCTCTTGTGAAGTGTAATTTATTTGGAAGCGGATAAATCATACAGATATTAATATAATCCCAGCTAATGATAGGTTTCTAGAAAGAAAGATTCATTTCCATAACCGTGCATGTCAAAATATCTGGGTTACTTCTGTGATTACACTGACTGTAGTTTGAAAGCTGAACACTCGAAACGA